>OZ024899.1:3718190-3892190 GCA_964017195.1 Siderastrea radians | reverse complement strand
AATTTTTTGTAGACAATGGTAGACGAAGAAGTTTCATTTGTAATTACAACCGAAAGTTCCTGAAATTAAATTGTCTCAAAGTTTCGCTCGACGCTTCATTTCAAGGTCAGCAACCATACTTTACGCTCGAATAACAGACTTCCCGTTCAGCGAGGGAAATTTTTAAGTAAAATGATCAGCTGCACAAACCTGAGATTCTTCGGCTAACACCTCTCTTCCTCAAGGCATCGCGGTAAGTAACCGAGCCGGCATCATTTGACGCAGGCCCCTCTCTCTGTTCATAATGTGACTGTACTGATTTTCTCAGCCAACAGTGTCAGTATACCAAAAGAAGAAACGAAAGCGAAAATCAAAATTAACTTCATCGTGATGGAAACGACTTTAAAATATTGTACCTCAAGGTTTTTAGCTCGGTTGTGGGGTATAACCTTGTCAGGGGTGGATCCAGGGTAGTTCAAGTTGTTTCCAGAAATCACTCAAATTTCAGTTTTCAAGTTTGTGTGAATTATTAAAATAAAGAAAGGAAACATAAGAAAACGTCTCATCTCGTCATTCTATCAACCACAGGCAACCCGTTTAAGCGTTTTGGAATCACATTTTACCAGCTTACGGCCGCACGTTCTCGTATTTCATCGAAAAATCGTCGGGACAGTTCGTATTAGCGACTGTTTGAAATTTGCACCTAGGGGAGTAGACTGGGTCCTACTAATTTACCACCTTACGGCCGCGCGTTCTCGTTATTTCGTCCAGAAACTACTCAAACACTTCTCTGATTGGCTACACCCTTGGCCATTGTCCCGGAAACTCCTATTTTAGGTGCACAATGTTCTCGAATAGCTACACGATTTTTATTAATGTTGAAAGTTAAATTTTAATCTTTATAATTTCGTGAAGCATGTCGCTAAGTTTGCGCCAATAATTACCATTAGCTGGCAAATAAATGAGCTCGAAAAAATACTTACCGGGCCCGGAAAGTTATCGGGGGTTTCGAGAAACGGGCCCTTAAAGGACGGTGCTTTTGTTGTTCTCGACTCGAAGGAAGGAATATTCGCTATGCCTCCGGCTCGAGGTGAACCAATCCATCAGAAGGAGGACAGCCGTCCTTATGACATTGGTTTAGTCTTCAAAAATATGATTTCGTTGTCAGGTCAAGACAACTACGATTCCTGGAGAATGTGTGGAAACCAACTGAGCTTTCTGAATTCCCGGGGTCAGTCGACAATGGCAAATCCGGCAAGTTTAACTTGCCATGGCTGAAGAGATTTCCTTTGCTAGTGAACTCCAAATACCTTGATGACGCATTTTGTCTACTATGTGTGTATTCTGGAGTAGAGTGTGGACGAAATTCGCACAGATTAGACAAATTATTCACGTCTCCGATTACACTGTGGACTATTTTTTAAAAAGCTAAACTAGTGAGCAGCCTTGTGCGAACTTAAAATTGTGAACCTGGTTTAATCTCCTACGCGTTTCGTCCGACTAAAGCGGACTTAATCAGAGAGTTTTAGAAGTAAGAATTACAAACTTGTATTTATACACAACATAACCACTAGAACTATTTTGCGGATTTACGTATGGGAAACAAGCTGTAATATTTTTCGCAAGGCCTGACTAAAGTGTAGCATATGTGTGACATATTTAAGCTATTACATATGCGTGACATATTTATTTTGGGGGGCCACAGATTTAGTACCAATTCTGTATGCCGCAATTCATGCAGTATTATTTACAGATAGAACGGTTCTCATAGAAGTGTTCAAGCCAGACTACATATCTACAACTAGAAGGTTCTGCAGCTCAACATTTTTGAATTGGCAAGAGTACTTGTTATACTTGATTTACCATAGATGCCATACAGATGCTTTACTAGGAATTTGATTATTCTGGCGATTTTCTGTTTATGTAATTAGTGGGTACCCAAATGCTCCCAGAATGCAGGGAATAAAATGTTCATCTCTGGGAACACAAAACACAAATTTTCTCAAGGGGGGGGGGGAGGGGGCATGCCCCCAAACCCCCCTAGAGGGTGCGCATGATACTGGATACAGGTCAGCTGGTCATACAGAAATCCTGGATCCACCCCTGCTTGTTGTCTTGATTATTAAGCCGGTGATTTTCGTTCATGTAAAAGCAAGATGTTATTTATCTGCCCTTGGCCGAGAGTCCATCTAATAAGTTCAGTATTTTAATGATGTAACGGACGCTCTAATTGGTTGAAATTACACGGTGCAGACTGCAATTATCATTGAAGTGAAATAAATCA
The DNA here is from genome assembly GCA_964017195.1 of Siderastrea radians. Taxonomy (NCBI): domain Eukaryota; kingdom Metazoa; phylum Cnidaria; class Anthozoa; order Scleractinia; family Rhizangiidae; genus Siderastrea; species Siderastrea radians. The sequence continues at coordinate 3,889,927 of OZ024899.1, read as the reverse complement.
GGTTGTTGTGGTCCAAATAAGTTCAGGAAAACTGTTCTTCTAATTAGGCCCGTACGCATTTCGATAACGAGTTGATTTCCTGAATCGCCTTTGCCTCACCGAACTGATACTGTTGCCGTTAGGTTCGACAGTAGCTCAGTGGAGGAACAACTCTGATTCAAACGTCGTCATCTATCGAAGTTGTCAACAAATGATGCATAACAGAATAATATTTCATCATGTACTATGTGATTCTTGGATATAAGTGTGCACTCACTACTTTGATTCACTGCAGTGTGCCCTACAGTCCTATAAAGTTTACGTGACCGGGCAGTACAGCAGCTCAAGGTTGTCAAACTGAGCACTTGCCAATATAGTCATAAATTAACTATGTGATTCAGAGACAGTGGTTGTACTGAGCCAGGGTCGAACGAAATGCAGTGTTTTATTTGAATTTTGCACGACAAAAGCGCAACTCGTTGTAACTGCACCTATTGCGCAAAATGGAGTTGGTCTTGGGTGTAGCCCGTATGTCACTGCACTTTTTCTGAACCTTTTCTCAAAACTGATGCACGGTATAGATGATACACACAACTTTCAATTTTCCCGTCTCGCTCGGGTGAACAAGGTAATCCGTGGTGTTTTTGCACTAAGCCCCGGCTAAAGGATCAAACATTTTCTTCCAACATGGTGTTGGAAGAACATGTTTTACTGTTTAGCCGCCTCTTTGGACAAACATTGTTTGGCCACCGAACGTTTTGTATGACAAACACGATGTTGGACGAAACTCTTTGATCGTTTAACCGCGGTTTTAGACTATTTTTGCCTCGGGCTACAGTAGTTCGCCGACGTACACATGCATGCAGAATCTAACAAATCGGTGTCAATCAACCTGGCCTGTTTCAAATTGGTTCACCGAGACCACGTTTCTTTTTACCCCTATCCAAATGTCGTTTATGCAATCGAACCAAAGTAACTGCGCTACCGTAACACCCATAAAATACGGTCTGTAATATCTCTACAGTTTTTAAAAGCTGCTGAGCACACCAGTCACACAAAAAGCTCAGTGTAATTTTTGTACCGACTGATCCAATGCAACAAAATTAGGTTTTGTCGAAATAGAAATGTTTTACGTAGAGTTTGTAAGAAAGATTGACATAATCTTTGAGAACTTACTACCTGTGGGTGCCCACCAAGCAGGCGAAGTACCCAAGTTTTGGCCTGAACAGTTAGTCCATGAGAATGGCACTGATAGTGACAGAATAAGCTGTGACGAGAGCGAATTATGCCCAGGAATCCTGGAACACTCCAAAGCTTTAGTAACGAACTGATTTGGCGGTACAAGGGTGTGATTGGCTGAGGCTGTTACAGCAAAGTTAAACTGCCCTCAGCTGGTAATATTTACAACTCCAGTTAAAACAGCCGATAGAAGTTGATGTTCCGCGTTGCACAGGCGGACCAGTAACCGAACAGGTGCAACAACTCCCGTTGTGTTGGCTAACTTGCCACGGCTAACTACAGTACGTGATCATACACTGTTGCCCAAGATATATTGAACATACTGGATAGGAATTAACCCTGATGAATTCATTAAGATATTAATTGGTCCTTAAAGAAACCACCTGGGGACCATAGAAAAGGTCAGGACAAAAAGAGCACGCAGCGGAAGGCAAAAATCGCCTGCGCGTGAAATCCGTTGAAGAACGTGTAGCGCCGGCTGGCCACTCGCTTGCCACGTTAAGTTTTCCCTGAGCGAAAAGAGAAATGCTCAATAGCAAACTGAAATAACCGGATGTCGTTGCAGGCTACTTTCAGTTAGGTTCTAACTAATTCAGGCTCTTGGTATGACCATTCACATGAAAGATAATGAAAAACTTCTCGTGTGTTACTGTTTGTTAAAAACACGATGGATCTACCTTCTGAGTTTGTGGATGAAATCCTAGAGTACAATACAATACAATACAATACAAATCCTTTATTTAAACACGAGAGCCGAGTTTTACTACTCTGTCGAACACTGTTGAGCAGTGCTTTCCTTTTTTTGTTTATTATGCTATGTAAGGTGGTCCTAACTTTTGAGTTTGTGGATCTTATCCTATGGTGTGACCTGATTCAAATTAAACCTACTGAGCTGTTTCGTTCTTATCGTGTCGTTTGCAATGCTGTACAAGTTGGCTCTAACTTTCGAGTCTGCAGATAAAATCCTAGTGTGACAACCTCAATGAGAGCTACACTGAGCATAAATGTACTATGGTGGCTGTTCATTATTCAGTGTGAGATAGGTCTACTTGTAGGGTCTGTAGATGAAATCCTGGGCAGTAATTTCCTGTTGCGCTGTTTATTATGCTATAAAAAGTGGTTCTAGCTTTTGAGTCTGTGGATGAAATCCTAAAGTGATGCCATTCAAATTGAAGCTATTGAGCAGTACTTACCTGTGGTGCTTTATTATGATTTACACAGTGGTTTTAACTTTTGAGTCTGTGGATATAATCCCTACAGTGTGACCACTCAACTGAAAGCTATTGAGCACTATACTTTACTGTAGTGCTGTTTATTTTGCTGTACAAGTTGGTTCTGACATTCGAGTCTGCGGATAAAATCCTAGAGTGACAACCTGTTCATCATGTAGTATGAGATGGTCTACTTTTAGAGACTGTGGATGAAATCCTGAGGTGTTACCATTCAAATGAGAGCTATTAAGGAGTACTTTCCTGTGGTGCTTTATTATGATTTACACGCTGGTATTAACTTTTGAGTCTGTGGAGAAAATCCCAAAGTGTGACCACTCAAGTAAAAGCTGTTGAGCAGTACTTTCCTGTGGTGCTGTTTATTAGTCTGTACAAGGTGATTCTAACTTTTGAGTCTGTGGATGAAATCCTAAAGTGTGACCATTCAAATGAAAGCTACTGAGCAGTACTTTCCTGTGGTGCTGTTTACTATGCTGTACAAAGTTGTTCAATCTTTTGAGTCTGTGGATAAAATCCTTCAGAGTGGTCATTCAAATGAAAGTTGTTGAGCTGTGCTTTCCTGTGGTGCTGTTTAGTATGCTATAAAAAGTGGTTCTAGCTTTTGAGTCTGTGGATAAAATCTTTAAGTGTGACCATTTCAATGAAAGCTAACTAGTATGCACTGCTTCCCTTGATGGTGGTCTTTTCTCAGTATCTCTCACTCACATGCAAAAAAATGTCATCTTTGTTGTTTTCTCTGGCACTCTTCAAAAGAATGTTGAAAAGTTTATCACTGGCAAACGTAATATTTGCACCAATTTGCACACGTGACTTCCGCTCAGATCGAGCTCAGTTTTTCTTGTTTTGAGCCCTCCCTATCAATCAAAACTACATATGCGTATTTTTGCGCAAAGTGAGTGGCCTTTGGAATGTAAAGTGGTAGAAAATCGGCCAGAATTAAGCACGCTTATGTTGCACCTTAATCTTACGTCAGAGCCTTTTTTAACTCTTTCAGTTTGAAATTCGCAATATTTTTCTCTTTACTGATTGCAGTGAAGCCGTTTAGGAAGTATTCAGGCCAGGAGAATAAACTGGTCAAAGCCATTGATGGTCAGAATTTCTTTCTTCTTGTCACAGTCTGTTTGCTTGAAAAAGGATTTACAAAGAAAAAGAATGTTGATCACTAGAATTTGTTTTTAAATCAAGGCAATATCTCCCTGGTTGACAATTTGCTTCACTACTTTCACTTGAATTAAAAAAATTTGACGATGGTGAGGGTTTTGTGAGACTAACGTTGATGTTCAATTTTAAATTCAGATGGCCAAATCCTGACATTTTGTTACCTTAAAGTGTTGTCCATATTGTTTTTTAATCGTTTATTATGATCAGTAATAATTTTGTCCTTTTACCAGAACCATCGCGGAAAAACATGAGATCAGAAAGCAATATTATCCCTTTTCCTCATTTTATTTTAGTATTTGTATTACAAGTTAAACGATCCCTTACACGACGATCCTCAATTATTAAAAAAAAAACTCATTTATGTTTCTTATTCTTAACCTTATGAAAAACAGTTCAAGGAATGTCTTTTCTCGGGCTTTGCTTTTAGAACTCTCCTGATCTGCTATGATAAAACGACAAAAATGATGTTATTTTCGTTTACTTTTTCACTTATTCGAACAAGGAAACCTCTTCAGACATAATCAACATAAACATCACAACACACTCTGCCTCCATTATTTTCTTCGCTGTAGTTCATCAAATCTTCACCATACCACAGACGTAACTCTTGGCGTGAATTCACAGAGTGGGGATGGGAGAATACTGACAGAACAAGCTCTGGCGAGAACGAGTTATATCCGGGAATCTTCGACCAGCTGTTATCTATGGTGATGAGCTGGTTTGGCGGCAAGAGAATGTGGTTGTCTGAGTTTGTTATGACAACGTCCACCATCTTGTTTATACCGTTCCATGGAGCGTCACCACAGCCCCAGTAAGACCAGTGGGAAGTCTTTCGAGTATAACAGGACACGTAACCGTAGCGGTGAACCAACTTTATGGCAGCTAACTTGCCACTTGATGGGACGTAGAACCTGCCAAACTGGTGATTTCTGGCTCCAAAACACACGGGAGAGGAATTCACTTTTCGCCAGCGATCTAAGAGAAAATACTCGAAATATTATCGTTTTTGTTGGTTAAAAGAACCGGTCGTCTGTTTCATAGACTGCTAGTATCCTGGTGACCAGCAATCATATAATTATACATAAAAGTATAGATTACTTAACTTAGCGAATCAGAGCGTACGTGTTAGTGTCTTCAGCCGACTTCTGCTCCACAAAAGTACGCGTAAGAAATCTTTAACATAGAGCGTATATCTAAATTTATTGCCAGCGTAAGCCCTTCTTAATAAAATAAAAATATTATGGCCTAAAAATTGAATATCAGACTGAACTCAAATGCTAAATTGATGTGAGCTTTGTTTGTTCAGATCGACTGTCATTTTTCCATTTTTCAACGTTTTGCCTCTTTCATCCATAAAACTGTATTACCACACTGGTTTGGTGGGCAAGCTTTTTGTAAACATCTGCGAGTATACATGCATGCAGTCATGGCTGTTTTGAATTTGTGGCTTCTTTGCCTTGAACTATGTTAAGCTCAGCTTGTTGTTCGTGGAGTTGTTATACACAAGCAATACGGTCGCAGCAAAGAGAACAGATACTTCTTGAGGTACTGAAGCGTTCCGCCCTGAGCAAAGTCTACCGATAGTCAAGTTTTTCTTGGCCACAGTAAAATTTTCAGACTTTTTCTTGAACTTTTGGACTTGACGCTTAATCGCAGAATTGACAAAGTATGTGTTGGGAATTTTTACGGTTAAGGTTTTAAGTATAAGCTTCCTAAAATTGTGAACTGAAAGTCTTGTGGACTGGTTTTGTGCAATTGGACGAAATTCTCGCTTTGAAAGTTTTTAAGATGCCTGTTTTGGATTGTAACCGAATAACTTTAAAAGCAATACTGTTGAGACAGTTTCTCGGCAGACGAAGAAGTACGTAGTTACAGCCAAGAGATTCCGAAATTCACTTCACGTTCGAATAATTGACTTCGCGGTCAGAGAGATATATAGCTTGTAGTAAACTGAACAACTGCACAAACCTGAAGTGCTTCGGCTAACTCCTCTCTTTCGCGAGGCACCGCGGTAAGTAACCGAAGAATCATCTTTCGATCCAAGCCCCTTTCTCTGTTCATAATGTGTAATTTTCTCAGCCAACAGTGTCAGTATACCAAAACAAAAAACGAAAACCAAAATCAAAGTTAGCCTCATCGTGATGAAAGCCGCTTTGCTCTTGTAACGTGAGGTTTGTAGCTCAGTTGTTGTGATGCTTTACTTTTTTGTATAGATTATTTGATTATTTCGTTCATGTTAAAACAAGATGTCATTTATCTGCCCTTGGCCGAGTGTACATCTAATTAAGTTCAGTATTTCAATGTTGTAATGTAGGGTTTAATTGGTTGAAATTAAACGGTGCAGACTGCAATTATCATTGAAATGAAATAAATAAGGTTGTTGTGGTCCAAATAAGTTCAGGAAAACTTTACTTCTAATTAGGCCGATACCCATTTCGATAACAAGTTGATTTCCTCACCGAACTGATACTGTAGCCGATAGATTCGACAGTGCTAAGTAGAGGGAAGACTCCCATTCAAACATCGTCATCCGTGGAAGTTGTCAACAAATGGTGCATAACGGAATAATATTTCAACATGTGATTCTTGGATATTAGTACGCACTTACTAGTTTGAATCACTACCGCACGCGATACAGCCCTTCACGTGACCGGCAGTATGATCACGCCCAATTTGTCAAACTGAACAGCCTTGGTGAACTAAAATAGTCTGAAATTAAATACTTGTCTCATGGGCAGCGGTTCTACTGAGCCATGGTCGAGCGAAATTCAGTGTTTAATTTGAATATTGCACGACAAAAGGGCAAAGTTGTAACTGAGCCTATTGCGCAAAGCGGGGTGGGATTTGGGGGGGCTAGCCTGTTTGCCACTGCAACTTTCTGAACTTTTTCCAAAAGTTGATACACAGTATTCATGTTGCACACAACTTTAAATTTTCCTGTTTCGCTCTGGTGAACAAGGTAATTAATCTGTGGTGTTTTTGCAATAGCTATAGACTACTATTGCTGCGGGCTATAGTAGGTCGCCGATGTTACACAGAGTCTTATACAAATTGGGCCAATCGACCTGGTCTTCTTTAGAATTGGTTTAGATCACGTTTTTTTTACCCCTGTCCAAACGTCGTTTATGCAATCTAAAACAAGTGATTAAAACAAGTGGTCTGCGATACCTGTACAGTTTTTGAAAACTGCTTATCATACTGATCATACAAAACGAACTGTGTAATTTTTTGTACCGACTGATCCAATGCAACAAACTTAGGTTTTTGTCGAAAAAAAACTGTTTTACGTAGACTTTGTAAGAAGGCCACAAACTTTAAGAACTTACTACCTGTGGGTGCCCACTATGCAGGCGAAGTACCCAAGTTTTGGCATGAACACTTACTCTATGAGGATGGCAAATACTGTGACAGAATAAGATGTGACGAGAGCGAGTTATGCCCGGGTATCTTGGAACACTCCGAAGCTTTAGTAACGAACTGATTTGGCGGCACAGGGGAGTGATTGGCTGAGGTTGTTGCAGCAGCGTTAAACTGCCCTCAGCTGATAATATTTACAACTCCAGTTAAAACAGCTGAAGGTGGAGGTAATGTTTGTTGTACAGGCGAGACTAGTACCCGAACAGGTGCACCAACTCCCGTTGTGTTGGCTAGCTTGCCACTGCTTACTGCAGTACGTGATCGTATACTCTTTTTTTTTTTACAACACTTACACAACTAACGACACTCTGCCTACACTAATGACAACACAATACTTAGACAATTTACAATGTTATATTCTACTTACAGTATGGTACTCTAATCACTCTAAAACTATGTAATAATTATTACCCATACAAATTACAATATGATATTCTGCTTACGCTAATACTTGAAAGACTTACAATATACTCTAATTGCAACATAATTTTCTAATCACCTTATAGACATTATAGTTACACTACTTGTCATGAGAAACTTACACTACTTTACACAATTACTTCTATATTAATATTCACGAGGAGGTAGCTTACAGACAGCACTTAGTCCTTGATAGAAGAAGCTTGATTACTATTCAAGAGAGGGTTCCATTTAGCCTGAAATTTTTTAAAGGTCAAGTTGTTTTGAGAGGCTATAAGCTTTTCAGTCTCGTATTTTCTCTTGACTATATCTTCAAATGGCAATAAAAGAGGGTTTTGATTATTCTTACGACAATTCCACAGATAAAGTTTACCTAAAATAATAAAGTAATTGAGCAAACTAGATTTCTCATCTAATATTCCTAATATAATGTTTTTATAATCAGGTTTTGCTTGCTCTTTTGTAATAGTTAACCAAAAGTTTTCGAATCTGGACCAAAATTCTGTTGAATAAGGACATTGGTAAAAGAAATGTTCTAATGTTTCTTGAGAGGATTGACAGAACGTACATAGGTCACTAGGAATCTTCCCGATTTTTGCTAATCTGGTATTTAAAAACAAAATGTCATTTAAAATCTTGAACTGAAAGCACTGTGCAAACGTTTCTACAGCAACTGATTTTGTTAATATAAATGCTTTGCAAGTCTCTTCCTCACTAAGGCTAAAGTTTGACATTAGTTTACAGAAACTTCTAGAATGTTTGGCTTTGTCTTGAATGAGAAGGGCGTAAAAGTTTCTACTCTTGCTCGAGGTAGGATCAAAGCTTTTGTCGCCACATTTAAATTCCAGTGTTCTTAAAACGTTTCTATCGACATTTAGATTCTTTAAATACCTTGGTACAGAACATCGAATTGCAGTCCAGGTAAGGTAATTTCTATCTTTTAATCCCATGCCTTTCACTGAGTTAAAGGAATCAATATTATTCAGAGCAAACATGAAATCACTGACAAGAATCACACTAGCATTCACATGATTCTGATAATAGATCGGTTTGTTGTCTATCCTTATATTGCAGTTATTCCAAATTATAGAGTCAAAAGATGTAGTTTCCGTTGCAAATTTTGAGCGGAATTCAGACCACCACTGCAGCATTTCTGAATAAAAAATCGAGTAGTATAGTAAAATGGGGGTTCTGTAACAGCTTTATTACTGGGAGATTTATTTTAAGATTTTAACCGCTCACATATAAAACAACTGTTCTCCACATTGGTGAAAGAGAAAAGTTTTATAACTGAGAGCTCTAGATCCGTTTTTACACCGATAGCACAAAAACTGGTTTTATATAGGTGGAAAAGGTGGAAAGAATATTATTGCATCACTTTTAAAAAACCGTAATAATAAATTTTACAAGTTTTTTGTTGTAAACTGTCACAGAATTCCAAAAAATTTTTTTCATTTAGAGATTTGTGGTTTGTTATTATATCAAAAGTGTTACAGAATTAGAGCATAACATATCTCACCATGGAAACAAGGCAACAAACAGCTGAATGGAAAGAGGTACACAATGAGTTATTAAAACAACCTTTCTGTCATAACAGACAGCAACTTGTGCGTATAATTATATGTTTAGATTATTATAACTGCCGCTGGGAAGGGCTTTGTTACCCTTGTTTTAAGCAAGGAATCAAACATACACTGTTGTACACTCTTCCGATTGAGAATATACCTTTAGTAAAGATTTGCTCTGATACTTACGATTGGCACAGCGCATATAGCGAATTAAAATTCGAATATTAACCACTGATAAACAGGCATCATTTATTTAGTCTATGATATTCTACTTAACAATCGAAATAAAAAAAGAAAACATAACTTAACACACACATTTTTTTTTCATCTGATTAGATATTTATGAGTCAAATTTGATGGTTGCCGGATTCAACACCTGTCAGGTTATTGAAGCAATACAAAACCTACCACCAGAGTTACGTGAGATAATTTACAAACATTACCTCGCCATAAAACTGAAAGAGCGAGAGGCTTTGGGTTGGAACTTGGTTCACAATGAGCTTTTAATACAACCTTTCTTTCCTGAAATGAAGCGGCTTGTCCATATTCTGGTGTGTGTAGCCTATATGCATTGTTGTTGTGGAGGGTGTTGTTACCCTTGTTATAGAAAAGAAGAAATCTTACACGAAATAACCATCTCTGTTCCCATATTGGATATAACTCTTGTTAATTATTGCACTGATATATGGGAATATTACCACAGTCATTAAGTTGTGTTTACAGTGCGTGAATTCGCGGTCTGGTGAAACTCACAGACAATGACGTAATTTATATTCTCTTTCAAACATTGAAGGGAAACCCCCTTAACAACTCAAGCTCGAAAAAACAAATCAATATTCACAGACAGATTACATTAATTCATAATCAAAATATTCATTACCGTCAACAGAAGTTTTGAGACCTATTTTGTAGACAAATTGATAAGATTCATTTTCAAGATCTTCAGCAACACGTTTAGGAGCCCATTCAAGAAACTCATCTCCCCATTTTGTTTTTAAAGTTAAAATAGCTGAAAGCCCATATTTACTTTCCCGGTGTGAAACTTTTTTAATTTTGTATACATCGTCTGAAATATTTCTCCATTTTAAAATTTCTCTCCTTTTAAAGCTTTCTTTAGTTGGCCAATCTTCTAAGATTTCTTGTATATCTATTAATACCTTCTTTGTTGGCCAGTCTTGTGAGATCGCTTGTTGATCTGTACAGACATCCATAGTAAGAGATGCGTTGAAGATACATTTGTTTAAATAGCGTGTACTTTTCTGCTCGAGGTGAAATTTTGTGAAGCGCATGCGTAAACATCCAATTATTGTGACATTTTGGTGAAGGACAGAAAAAGGGTACCATTAGGCATAGAAGAAGAAAAAATGTTTAATATATATTGAAAGTGATCAATATTAATTAGTTCACTCATTGGTAAAGCCTTAGGGGGGTGATGGTTGGCCACCATCTGAACCCTGTTTGAGGGCTTGCATGCGGTGAATTACGAGGTATAGGGGAACTCCTTCCAGTGGGAGAGTACCCTACGGGTGAGCCTGCCTCGGCCCTACTGGTGACAGGGGGGTGCTCAGAGATCCCTCGGGATTTCAACCTCGCTCCCAGAGGTAAAATGTGGAATGACAACCGCCTTGTCAGCGGTTAAATCCTCACTTCGGTGAGGTGAAGGTCCTAGCCGAGGCTAGGCAAGAACAGCCACGAGCACCCCCCGACAAGGGTTTTTGCTCTTTTATGTGACCTGTCACGCAATGTCACGCGTGACTGTCACGTTTGCCATCACGCAATGTCACGCCTCTTGTCACATAAGGTCACGCGTGACTATCACGCATTTTTCGTTGTTTATAAGAAAAAAAGTTTTATTTTTCAACTTTATTAGGAAAAAATCTTACTATGGAACCACATCATAGCCTGAAATTGGGTAGCCATCTTCATCACGAGTTGGTAACATTATTTTTGAAACACACTCACGAGTAATGTATCGTATTTGTCTAATATCAGGAGGAGTGAGAAGTTCAAAAAACCAATAACAAATAGTTGCAAAAAGTGCAATCATTTTGTTAGCGTAGATAATTACTTTAAAAAATCTACAATTGAGCGAATTTTTTTTCATACTTTCTTTGAACAGATAGCGGAATTTCCATACAATGATCAGTGATGAAATTATCTTTCATTTTCAATCTATCAAGAAAGACTTTCTCGTCGAAAGCTTCACCTCTGAGGTAAAAGCGAATCTCATCAAGTATTTTTTGGTATTCGATACGGGCAAAATTTGCTTGTTCTGTTTTCTTATCGTATTTCTTAAAGCTTGCCACTGCTTTCAAAGTAAGACCAACACCAGTTAAAGTTGCCATGACAACTGGGTTTAATGTAATTCCTCCGGCTACTGCGGCACTAATAATTAACTTGCCAGCTGAAAGATTACCAACCAAATATTTCTTCGAGAACCGCGGTGCAACTTTTCATAGCCATAATGTTTCTTATGGTAATAACCATACAAATCTTTCAGAATTTTAACTTTCTCTGCAGAAAGTGTTTGGTCGATATGGTTGAATTCGAAAATGTCCCGCATTGTGTTATATAATAAATGAAAAAATATTATGGTGCTATATATTCAATCAAAATTAAGAAATTTTCATTTTTAAATTTTGGAGACAACAAAAACACCGAAAAAATACCCCTTGGTAATTTTAAATTAATATCTATTTTTTGTTTTTGAATTGCTTTTGTTGAAGTGAAACTTAATGGAGGAAAACCACCAGTAACTACTCTTAAAGTAATAGCTGGAAATGGACCCATAATTTTTTTAAATAATACTGTTGCATTTAATAAATTGCTATTTGCTGGAATGAGTACCTGTGAATTACCATTTAATTCAAAAATTGTTTTATCATTTTTCGTTGATAAATACCCATGTATATAATGAACGGAGCCACTCAAATTATGTCCGTTTAAAGATAAATCTGTTTCCATAACCATTTTTCCATTTTCAATAACAAAAGCGGTGTCATAGACACTTGGGTCAACGTTTGAAATTGTTTCTTTTACACCATAAACAATAAGATGTCCAATTGTTAAAAGTGATGGAAAACTAACTGTACCGTGTAGATCCAGATAAAGGAATTGGGGAGGTGAGCTACCCCATCTGTGAAAATTGATGACTGTTTTGGTGTACCTTTCGAATGTTTTTGTTGCATAATTAGAAATTGAAATCGTAGTGCCTTGCACTGTCACACTCAACTCACTCATTTCTGGAGGAAACCATTCAACGACCATAGTATAGTAACCAACTGGAAGTTTATATAAGTTAAAACCGAGGCGTGACCGGTACTGGTTTGGTGAGCCTTTTTCAAACAAGAGTTGAAGTTGGTAAGCTTTTTTATTAATTTGATGTGGAGAATTGGGAAAATCGTTAATACCCAAAACCTTGATATTGTTTTCACTCGAAGATTCATCAGTGTCTTCCATCAAGTATCTGAAGGCGTCTCTTTTTTGCCCCGAGTTAATAATCTGAGATTCATGAATTTTTTGAGTGACAAGATCTCTCATAGTTGTTATTTCATTTTCCATTAACTCAACATTAACTGCGGATTTCGAATCTTTGTAATCGGTTTGTAAGTTAACAATTTTATTATTATTTAAATTTAAGGCTCCAGACATACTTTTTGAGCCATCAAGTTTAAACTATTCTTTTTGTGTTTCACTAAGTCTTTTGTTAACAAATTCGACACTTGTGGCGTCTTTTTGGTTTGATGGAAATTTGAGATTTACAATCGAATTGTTTTTCATATCAGTATCAGCTCCTATATCCAGTTTTTTCGCAAGCTGATTATCGACATATTTTTTGTTTGTTGCTTGATCTGCCTGTACTGGGTCTTTTACGTTGTAGATTGTATTATTGTTCATATCAATGCTTGCTTCCATTTCCCCCCTTCCTTTTTTGAAAGAAAGATATTTCTCGTGTCCTGATAGTTTATTACCTTTGTCAGATCACCGTGAACAGGATAAGGGTTGCTTTTTAATCGCAAAATATCGTACTTATTTTGCATGTCAATATTAGCAGAACCGCTGGCACTACCCTGAGGGCCACGATCACCTTTATCGCCCTTGTCGCCTTTGTCGCCCTTATCGCCCTTGTCGCCTTTTAAACCCCGTGGTCCTTGTGCTCCCTCCTGACCTTGTGGTCCAGCGGGCCCTTCTTCTCCTCTTGGACCATTAGGACCTTGTGCTCCTGCTGGGCCTTTATCACCCTTCGGCCCAGGAGGACCCTCAGGGCCAGGAGGACCCCCTGGACCAGGAGGACCCACTTTTCCACTTTCACTCGTCGTTGTTTTGCTAGTTCCACCTATTTGACTGTTAATATACCCCATTATATATCTTCATCAAAATTTTTTTTCATTAATTTCTGGGGTTTGTCATAGTAAAAGAAAGAATATTTTTTATCGGTGGCACGATCTAAAGCGTTATGATCCACACCTATTTCGTCTGCAATTCGTTTGTTTTCTCTTGGAAGAAATCTGAAAATACAAAAATGGCTGCAGTTATCACGGATGTTTTTCGGCACCTTGTAAAAAGTTTGAGTGAGGTAAATAACGCAGCAGTTTCTGTGTCGCCCGTTGATAAAATAATTAATGATGCTGTTTTGGTTGCTTTCACAAACAAGATCATCAAAAACAACTATTTTTTGGGTGTCCACCGGAAGCTTTTTGAGTGGAATGATTTCATCACCATAGGCCTCGATAACCTCGTAACCAACCGTGGGGTTGACTTCTTCAGCGAAGTACTGCAAAAGATTCTGGTATTTGTTCTGGTGCAGGTTCTTTGAAAAGAGGTAAATTTTATCATACTCTAACAACTCTTAAAGCATATGCAGTAATGTGTTTGTTTTACCAGAATTACTGGGTCCACAAATTAACATCCGAAAAACATCTGCTGGCATGCAAGGGTGACCTTGTTTGTAGTCACTCTTGGAAGAACCTGGGTCATAATTTGGAATCTTCATTTTTTTTTCGCTTCTATATATTAACGTTGGAAATATGTCAATGAAAAAATGGCAACAATTGGCTGAAGAAAAAACGTTGTTGGATAAACAAACAGAAGAAATTCACCAAAAATTTAAAATGGATAAAATTAACAAAGAGTTTGGTCAGCTTTCGGGAGAAGAGTTTTTTAAACCAATCACAAAAAGACTTGATGATGAAAAGAGCACTGCCACTGTAGAAGAGGAAGAAGAAGAGCAGGAAGTTCCTGATTACACAATGAATGAATTTGACGAAACTTACCCTTTTGGTGATGAATTCAGACCGGATGCGCCAACACCAACACCATCACCATCACCACCACCATCACCACCACCATCACCACCACCACCCTCATATCAAGAAGTTGTTGATGATGATGATGATGATTTTCCACCACCACCCCAAACGCTGATGGAAGAAAAAAAATCCACACGTAAAGAGTGGGGGAAGTCGAAACCGGTTAAAACAGAATATTCCCATGAATCAACCCTATTGCAAACAGTTAATCAACTGATTACGAAATTTGGAAATGATCCCAATTACAGAGTAAAAAGTAAAAATTCTCCATTATATGGTTATTCAATGGAGGACCTCAAAAAAGTAAGAGATGGAATTTATGGGAAAAGAGGGGTACCAAAAACAGTTTTTGAGAAACAGTTACAGGCGGAGAAGTATAGACTGAAGCCCACTCCCCCACACAAAAAAAGAGAAACTACTCCAACCCCTTTGGAAAAAGCTGTCATGAGCCGAAGACCTGCTTTTGAACTTTCTGACGATGAAGAGGACTCTTTTGAACAGGATTGGGAAACTGAAGGAAGTGGCATCACTGATTATGAAGATGAAAAATTGATCAAACGACTTTATTTGAGCTTAGGATCGATAAAAGCAGGAAATAGCTCAATGAAACTAAAAAATCAGGTATTATATCTTCTTGATTCACTTGTTGAACTCGGCACAATCGATAAAAAACAAAAGAAAAAAATTATTTCTAATTATATACACCAATAATTATGTCTTTTGATCTCATTCTCAGCTCAAAACTAGCAAAACTCCAAAGAAATGGAGACCAGGATGTTCCACATGATTTCACAATTAATTTTCCAACTCCAATTTATTTAGATTCAAAAAAAAAATATCAAGCAGCATTGAAAAATATCTCAATGAGTTATTCATGGTATAATATAGATGCCGCTTATGATAATAACAAAATTCGCTGGAGAAAAAAAACGGAACAAGCTTGGAAAACTTTGACTTTCCCAAATGGAATGTATGATTACGCAAACATTAACCATTTTATTCAGAAACACATCGGTAGGGTAGATCCAAAAGTTGAAAAAAGTAATTTCATTTTCAATTTGTATTTCGATATGACGGGTTAAAGAGTTGTCATTTTAATTCATGATGATTATGCGCTTGACTTATCTCAAGGATCTTTTTCTGATTTAATTGGTTATGGAAAAGTGACTTTGAGTGGAGATAGTGTCGGAAGAAAACTACCAGATATAACAAGAGGTGTTGATTGGGTGTTTATCCACTGTGATCTGATCACCCGGGAATCAAACAATGTTCCAAGAGATGTCATATACACTTTTTCAACAGCCATGCTTCGAGTAAGTTATCCATTTGAAAAAGAACCGCTTATTCTCAATTGGCATCCTGTGAACAAAAAAATTATCGATTCGGTAAGGATTAGAGTTACTAACGGAATTGGTAGTGCTCTGGATCTTAACGGGATAGATATTTTGGTTAATTTAATGATAAAACAAGAATGAATTTTATTTTCATTAATATACAACCATGAATCATCCGAGCGAGTGGGCAAAATTTTTTGATGAAAAAACCGGAACTTTTCGATATAAACATAAAGGGTCGGGTGTGCTACGTGACACCCTTATGACCATTGGTAAAGTATTTAAAGGCGCTGTGAAGAACGTGGCAAAGAAAACTGCCGAAAAAACCGCAAAAACATTCGCTGAAAAAGCGGGTCAGAAAGTTGGTGAAATTGCTGTCGAAAAAGGTTCGAAACAAATACGAAAAATACTGCAAGAGCGAAAGAAAAAACAAATGAGTAAGGATGCACAAAATAAACTTACAAACATTTTACAAAATAAACTACCAAAAAAATCAGATGAGGCTCTGATAAGATTGAATCGAATTTTGGCAAATGAAATTTAAACGCAAAAAATTTTTTCTTTTAATATAAAAGCTTGTTGTTATGTTCAGAGTTCAACCATACCTCGAGAGTGAAAAATATGTCAAATTTAATTTAACCACCCCTATCCTCTTACCTGCTAATGGTGACAATCAAGAGAAAGAGGGTTACATTTTCAAGGTGATGGACAGGGTCAATTATTATGATTGGTATAATGCCTTTTTCCGCGTAGATTACAAGTTTGAAGCAACAGCAACTGGAGGTAATGTTGTCGCTGACACCGAATCAGCTCCGATAAACGGTTCTTTTTCATTGATTAAAAGTTTGAGGATCAACTCATCTGGTAAAGAACTTTACTATGCGAATAATATCCACAAATTCATTTTCATCAAAAATCTGCTTGAATTTTCTGATGATTTTTCAAGAAGCGTGGCAAAAGATCAGTTTTGGTATCTTGACACTGACGCAACCACAGCGACTGATGCAAATGCGACGAATCTTGGAATGAGATCAAGGGCGCTTATTTCACATGGTGGAAAGATGGTTCAGACAACAATTCCTTTAAACAGATACTCCCTTTTCGAAGGGCCTTCCGACAGGCTGCTGCCGCCAATGCAACTTGAGTTTATTATTACTTTACAAGATGATAGAGAATTGATTTACCAAAATGATGGAACACCTCGAAGAATTGTTGTTCGCAAATTAGAATTATGGGTTCCACAATTACATTTCACTGGTAAAGGACAGACCTTTGTAAATGAAAATTTCTATAAACCAACCCAATGGAAATAGTTGAAAGAAAATATTTTTTCTTTGAGTGAAAGAAGGGACGAGAGTGGCATGTTCATGATTGGTAGTGGAATAAAAAACCTCAAACATGTCTTTGTATTCTTTCAACAAGCTCGTATAATAAATCGTTACGCACAAAATCCCTACATTTTTGACACATTTGATATCGATGGTGATGACTCAGCAAGATTGAAAACTTGCAGCCTCCAATGCGGAACAAACTTTTACCCTCAGATTGAATACAATAATGAGTTTAAACTAAGAATTTTGAAGGATTTAATAAATTTCAGGTACAGAAAAAACGACTACAACACCGGCGTTCAGCTACAAGTCGCAAACTTTGAGAAGTTATACCCAATTATATACTTCGATTTACGAAATGCCAAAGAAAGTTTGACAGGGGACCCACAAATCCTTTATTTTCATTACAAACTTAACGAACCTGCAAACGCTCAAGATTATAAAATCTTCGCCGCGGTTTTGAATGAACAAGAATTTGTGTTGAAACAAATTGGTCAAGAAATTGTTGTCGTCTAGAAAAAATTGAAAAACAATTCTCAATATAATATACACACACAATGCGCACAACCAACCTCGTCCCCAGGGCCTTCTCCTCGTTCAAAATGGCGGTCGGAGAAACCCCTGGCCAAGGCTGCCAAAGTGGCTCCAAAAGTTCGTTAGAATTTCGTCACGCAAACACGATGAAATGTCTTCGTTTTGTTTGAATAAAGGTTTCCGATTGCAGAAAACAAACAGGGCCGCCGGACGCTGGAAACAACCTCCGAAAAAGCCATTTCATCATGTGTCACGTGACAAAATACTCCACGATTCGTGGAGTATTTCAGCAGCCTTGGCCAGGGGTTTCTCCGACCGCCATTTTGATCGAGGAGAAGGCCCTGGGGACGAGGTTGTGAGCACAACTTATCATCCATTCAAAATCGCACTGACTGATGGTCAGAAAAAGAAACTTCAAAAAGCTTATGTTACGAAGACACCTGTTAATCTGAAAGTTAAACCAGACCAAATTGGGCGTGGTGTCGAACTTCTTCTCACTGAAACTCAAATCGAGCGATTGAAGAAAAGATCAGCGGCAGGGAAAGGAATGGTAATAAAATTAAGCCAGACACAGATTCAAAGTACTTCTCAGAGTGGAAAAGGTATGCAAACGCAACCACCACCGCCACCACCACGAACAAGACGATCACCAGGAATACCAAAAGGTAAAGGGATGCAAATTCAACCTCCACCTTTTTATGGAACTTGGGAGGATTATTATCGTTTAAAAAAAAAGTGAAATTCGTTGATAAACCTCTTTCCAACATTGACCTTAGAAAATGGTGCAACTTTTTACGAATACCCATCAAAGGCATTTTTAGCAGAAACGAAAAAAAACCCTTTTTTCATTCCCCATGCATTATCAACTTGGATGATTTCGGAAGTTTGGGAACTCATTGGGTATGTTGTTGGTCTAATGAAGACACTTGCGAGTATTTCGATTCATTTGGGCTTCCACCACCTTTGGAATGGGAAAAAGAAATGTCAATGCACGGGATGACACATTTTTTCAGAAACGATAACCAAATTCAATGGGAACAAAGTGTGAGATGTGGTTATTACTGCCTTCTCTTTTTAAACGAAAGAAATAAAGGAACAAGTTTTGCCGATATTTTGAAAATGTTCTCCAACGATTTACTTCAAAATGAGGAAATAGTGAAAAATTATTTTTCTTAATTGTGAAAAAAAATTTTTTCTTAATATATACAAAATGGATTTGTGGTTCACGAATAGAAAAGTGAGGGGTGAAATTGGGTATGAAAAATATGAAGAACTCAGAATGAAAAATTATGAATCATTAAAAAATAGAATTGAAAAGTGTAAAAAAAAATTGAATGGAATGAAAAAGTTTTGGAATTTGAAAAAGCTTTTTTGAAACGTGGAAAAGAGCTGTTTGAAAAAATTGAAAAAATGAAGAAAATGAAGAAAATGATGAAGTAATTGATGAATATTATAAAAAATTTGAAGAAAATGAAATAATGATGATTAAAAATAGAATAAAAGAAATAGAATTCAAAATTAAACAAGAAAGAATCTCCTTAAAAAGCAATGAAGAAAGGTTAAAATTTGAAAAAAATTTTCTAAAACGCGGTGACTGATTAAAAAATTTTTATTAATTAAATACAAGATGAACGGAAAAAAGTATCCAAATATATATTGTGTGAAAGAGGAACGAGACACACCCAATGTGCAGGGAAGTGAAAAGGTTGTAATCACAAAGAAAAAAAGAAAACTCTTAAAGGCAAAATGTGCTAGTTGTGGAATAACAAAAACAAGTTTTATGCCGAAAAACGTGGAGGGCAGTGGTATTGATATACATGCAGCAATTGGTAAATTTCCGAAACCAAAAAAAGGTTGGACATTGCCGGGACATAATTTCACAGGGCCATATAACCCTCTTGAAAAGCAGGTGAAATATGACCCAGAAACGGGCGAAATTCTGGAAATATATCAACCACCAACAGGTGCTACAGATGCGATTGCTATGCAACATGATGTTGATTATGATGTTTGTTCCAACCGTGAAAAAAAATACGGTGAAAATCTCAAAAAATGCAAACACAAAGCGGATAAAAAAATGGTTAAGTCTCTTGACGCAGTTCCTTACAAACAGAGACAGTGGGGTCATGCAGCTGCAAGAAATGCAATCAATGCTAAACAAAAGTTAGGGTTGGGTTTGAAACAACAAAAAGGAACTGGTTTTAAACCATGGGAAGTAGCGAAATATGCTGAAAAAGTTACAAAAAAATTAATTCCTTCAACAAAACCTGTTTTCGATCGGTATTGGAAAGGTGATATTGCGAAAAATGCTTTCATGGGACCAACTGGTGTCACAAGCAAGAAATTTTGGACTCATCCGAAAAAAGGTACTGTCATGCGTTTGGTAAAAAATCCGAAAACAGGCAAATATGAAAATGTTTATGAAGAACCTTGATTGGTTTTCAACCACCATTTATCAAACTCCTGTTTTGCGCGCCAACAGCTTACTGAGCTTTTTGGAAGGTAATGAGAAATAGATTTCATAATTTCTTTTTTGTTGGGCCAGCATTCAGAGGGTACTATTTCAAAATAATTATAAAGAAAACAGGAGTAGTTCACTGACTTGCCGGACGTCTTCTGAAATTGAGCAATAACGTTACCAAGAAAATCTACCTCACTGGAAGAAAACATTTGGTCAATTTTAAATTTCCGTAAAACACTTTTTAAATGAAAATTAGTTGTAGTGAAAATTCTTTCCCGATTTTCTTCTTGAAACTGTTCATCATCAAAATCAGACGCTCTACCACATTTTGGACATGCACGACAGAACTCATTCACCACATAAATTAATTGCTCCTCGCATGAAGGACAACGATAAATCTTTTTTGATAATGGGTATGAATTTATTTTTTTTTGCAACATTTCTTTAATCATTTTCGACGAAATTTTCTCACCTTGCAAACAACCAAACGGGTCGTCCATTTTTTATTGTGTATGATATACAATGAGCTCCCGTATTTTCAATAAGTTGTCAAAAATCTATTACAGTCCGCAAGGGTATTGGAAAGGGTTTGCAGCAATTAAGAAATTAGCCCAGGCAGCGAAAGTTTCGGAAGATGTGGCTCAAAACTGGTTGATGAAGCAAGCTCTTTGGCAAGTTGATTTACCAGCCCCACGGTACATTCCAAGACCGAAATTTGATGTTCCTGTTCCAAACAAAGTTCACCAAGCCGATCTTCTGTATCTCCCACACGATCGCCCACCACGCTGCCGTAAAACTTTTAAATATGCTCTCACGGTGGTAGATGTTGCCTCTCGATATAAAGAGGCCGAACCGTTGACCACAAAAGAGGCTAAAGAAGTCGCAGCTGCTCTGGAACGGATTTATAGTCGTGGTCCTTTGAAGTGGCCGAAACTTCTTCAGGTCGATCCTGGTCGTGAGTTTATGGGTCTCGTGAATCAACTTCTTTCAAAACATAATGTCGAGGTTAGACGTGGTCGTGTGGACATTCACCGTGATCAAGCAATCGTTGAAAGATTCAACCGCACCCTGGCTGAACGACTGTTTGGACACCAATATGGGGTTGAAATGCGCCTTCCAGAAGACAAAAGATCAACTGAATGGGTGGCCCGACTGCCAGCTGTTATTTCAGCTTTGAATAAAGAAGTCACTCGACTGACAGGTCAGAAACCTGTTGATGCCATCAAAAAGAAAACTGTTCCATCCAAACCCTCGACACCGTATTTGAGACCTGTTGGTGTAAACGAAAAAAAGCTCCCCTCCGGTTTAAGTGTTCGCTATCTCTATCAACCTGGTGAACTTGAAGGTGGTCGGCGAAGAGCAACCGACCCAATCTGGTCTTTGAATGTTTACGAAATTGAAAAAATTATGATAAAACCAGACGCTCCGGTTATCTATTATTTGTTTGACGGACCAAAACGCTGGTTTGTCCGTGAAGAGCTTTTGGTTGTCCCTCCAAACATAGAGTTACCACCCGAGCAACTCTAAAGCTTCTTCTTCAGCTGCAGCAATTGCGGCAATTTCAGCATCTGTAAATTTGAATGAGGGTTCATATCCATAAGCTTTTGTATGAATACCATCTTCTTCTATCCATCGCTTTGAATCAAATGGGGAAAGCGAGATTTTGTTAACATATACATGCCGTAAATCTCATGCCCTTCGCTTCGAAGAATGTTCATTCCATGCCATAACTGCTTCTTACCAAAAAGCGTTTCCTTGTACTGTTCATGCATTATTCGTTTCTTGACGACACATTTTTTCACACCCTTCGCTTTTTTTGTATTTCTTTCATTGCCTTTCAGTATCGAGTACATTTTCGGTCTCAGACAGACGCACTCTGTTATGGAAGTTCCATTGCATTCGTCTTTCATTTTTCCTAAGACTTTTTTGTTGGCGTCTGAATAAAGTGGATGCTCCTTCGGGTAATCACTCGTATCATAAAGATTTTTGTTTGTTTCTATGTCTTTATAGATGTCATCCGTTTCAATCTCAAGCAGAAGGCTGTCAGTGTCTGTGTACAAAAGTTCGCACTTTGGGCCATATTTTTTTTTCAGCTCGTTGTAGAAAAAATCATACATCAAGATCTTGCTGTTGTCAAGGATTGTCATCCCTGTGTAGACCGGCTTGTTGAGCAGCAGCCGGCTTTTGCGCATGTCGATTCCAAATAAATCGTTTGAAAACATAACATGCCTTGAGTATAAAGGGCTTGCAACCAATTTCCTTATTTTGTCTTCTCATTGCCTCTCACTATTTTTATGTCAACACGGTTACGCAGGTTTTCCATGGTTTTGCCAAAAACTGAATTATTCATTAGCTTGTAAAAGTTCTTTTCAAATTCACTCTTTGCGTTTTTCCTGAATTCTGTATTCATACGGATGTACGGCTCCATCCAGCATTCTTGTTCGAACTCCAACACCCTGTGCACGCGCTTCAGTTTCATTCCTTGCTTCAGATAAAACTGCAAGTTTCGGTAATGCACCACATAGTTGTTTTTGTCTTGAAGAGTCAACAACAACTTGTTGCATTTTGGTGTTTTCAGATCCAAGTTTTTTATCAAACTGTTTTGATATTCCGAAATCCATTCATTTTTAACCTGCTTTTTTTCAGGGGCAAGGGGGAAGCTGTTGTGTTCTTCATGCAGTTCTTTTGCGTATTCAAGATCCACATCAAGAATCCATCCATTCTTTGCGTTTTCTTTTTTCTTAATGACGTCTTCCTCAGTGGGCATAACACGTTTCCATTTAAAATCTCTTTTCGGGAGTGGTTTGCTCATTGCCCATCCGTAAAGATTATTAGCGTCGAGATACATAATGTATTTATTTGGTCTGCTTGGGTCATAGTCTTGTACCAGTGGGTTGTTTGCCTTTGCGTATCTCTTGCTTACCATAGAAATTCCACCCCGCATTCCCCTTTCCACAAATAGATACATTTCAAGGACTGTGAATAACTCAAGCTCGACCCCCATCTTTTTCAATAAAGCGTCCCAGGATAATCCTGGTGATGTGTAATAATGAGCTGGATCTAACCCATACTGCTCTTGGCATAGATTTCGGAAGTTCTCAAAAACATCTGCCAACAGGGCAACATCTGTTTTAACGTAAAGATCATGATAATCACCCAACGTTTTACATTCAAAAGTCTCCCAGGCATTATGCGCGTGTGCGTACTCTTCGTCTGTTATGTGCTCGTCGTTCAGCTTGCTGTAAACCTTCTCTTTGTCAGGAAGCTTTGTCTCGCTAAATCTCCCCCATGAATCCATGTACTCATAAGGATAGATCCCTTTTTTGTAAAGCAGGTCGCTTCCTTTTGAAATTGTTGATGTTATTTTCAATGACTCCTTTGGTGTTGCGCTTACAAGTGAATCAAGGCTTCCTTGTAAAAAGTTCAAGCTGTCGATGAAACGCAGACCTCCGACTGAAAATGTGATATATTTCTCCATGTTATTAGCAATGCATTTAACCTCTTTATTGAGTTGCGACATCTCTTGCATTAAATGGTGCGCGTCGTAGCCCTTTAGATTGTGAAATACAATAGGTATGGGGGTTGTTTTTGGGTTAATGTAGAGTTTTACATTGCAATTGTTGTGCGCCGCACCTCGATACCTTCCAGTTATGTGACAATGGTCTTTCGCTGCGTCTCTAAAGTTTTTCTGAAGTAATGGGTTCTCACAGAAAATACAATTTTTCTGTTGTTTTGCTTCCAATTGGTCTTTCGTTTCTGTTAATTTTTTTAGCTTAAGAATCCCCCATTGTTGCTCTTTCTGTGCTCTGTAAAAACATTTTTTATGCCCTTGACCCTTGTAGCTGCATTTTTCTCCACCTTCACCATCTTCTATGCTCCAAACCGGCCAAGAGTCTAAAAATTCATCTTTTATCAAACTTTTATTACAAATGTGGCAATCTGTTGCGTTTTTGTACTTTTCCCAGTCTTCAGCCGTCATCACAATTGGTTTTGGTGCTGCCAAACTCTATCTTATTTTCATCTCTTCCTGCAGAATGTCACTTAAAAACTTTCCCACCGCGTTTTCACCTCTGTAAACGTTTGGTCCTGAAACTTCACCGTCAGTTCTCACAACCGTGTAAGAAAAACCACTTGCCTCGTGATATTCTGTTTTCATGGTGTAACTTTTCTCTTTATTCCCACCCTCAAGCTCACAAAGAGAAATCTTTTTTACTAAAGCCTCAAAGTCAGCGTATATAACATAAGGCGCTTTCATTTGTTTGTTATAATTTTGAAATGAAACTATTTTTTCCTCCTCTTTTGGCATATCAATCCTTGTCGGTTTTCCTTTTAAGCCATTGCAATATTTTTTATGGTTTTCCAACAAGTCCTCTCTTGAAAAACCTGTTAAGCACAACATGCAATAATGTTTTGTATCGCGATGTTTGCTCTGATCATAAAGTAGGGCGCTTACTCTTTTCACAAAACAATAATGCTGTTTTTCACCCGACTCAATCAACATCAGGTTTATCCGCGGCACGCTTTTTTCTTTTTTACTTATCCTATGCACAATCACACAATCATTTTCCCAGCCAAATACGTTTATTGCGAGGTTTTCGTTTTGCGATTCAAGCTTGTCAATTTGTTTTACTGGTGTTGGAAAAACAATGCCACTCCAATTAATACCATCGTTAACTGGGTAAGAACTTGGTCTGTTTGGATTTTTTCCTTCTGGTGGGGGAAACATAGCTGATCTTACAGCCCACTTCAAACACTCGTTGTCCTTATTTTGCACGTTCATTACTGCTTTTTTGTTTTTCAACTTTGTTGGAATTGGCAAATATGTTCCTCCACGCAGTGGCTGAAAACGTGCGACATTCACTTACACAAGCTCTATTTTTTCTACTTCCCATCCTGACCCTTCCGCAACCCATGCCTCGATTTTTCCATTAATTATTTCAAAAATGTTATCGAAATATTCTTCTATCTCATTTTCATCGTCGTTTGCGTTAAAAACCTGTGGCTCATTTTCTCGAAAATATTGCTCCATGTATTGAGTTTGTTCTTCTTCTTCTCCCTTTTTAAATTTAACTTTCATCTCTAGACTTACTTTTATATTTTTTAACTCTTTTAGTTCTCTTTTTATTAAATCTGTGAAACTTTCTTTTATTGATCTTGCAAACTCAAAAAGATCTTTATTGTTGGGGTTTGTTTCCGATACAACCATTTTCCAAACATGAAGCCATTTATTATTATTGTTTGTTGATATGTAAAACTCATCCTCAATTTCAATAAGCGGTTTTAATGGACGAGGTAAACTTTTTTTAATTTTTTCCGGTATTTCACCATAAAACATTTGAAAAATATCTTTCTGATTTCTTGCAATTGACATTTTGGATTCTGTAACACTTTTGATATAATAACAAACCACAAATCTCTAAATGAAAAAAAATTTTTGGAATTCTGGGAAAGTTTACAACAAAAAACTTGTAAAATTTATTATTGCGGTTTTTTAAAAGTGATGCAATAATATTCTTTCCACCTTTTCCACCTATATAAAACCAGTTTTTGTGCTATCGGTGTAAAAACAGATATAGAGCTCTCAGTTATAAAACTTTTCTCTTTCACCAATGTGGAAAAATTGTTTTATATGTGAGCGGTTAAAATCTTAAAATAAATCTCCCAGTAATAAAGCTGTTACAGAACCCCCATTTTACTATACTACTAATCGACTTGATATTATAATCATTAATGTTATAGTTGCAATGAAAAAAGAAAAATCCACCGAAGGGTTTGAGCAGATATCTAAGATAGCTTTTCCATGGAAGTGACTCAGAATTGAGAATTTTAGAAATCCACGCTAATCTTAGAGACTTAATTGAAGTCTCCAGATCAGTAAGGTTTGACCTGCCATTGTCGAAACTTTTAACTGCGGCTTTACTTGTTATTTTATCAGGCCCTTTCCACAAGAATTTATAAATTATTGTTTGTATCAGCGCAACAAATTCCGAGGGGGGTGGGAGGATAGAAAATATGTATATCAATTTGGGGAGAAGAAGACTTTTAATAATGGATACCTTGCCCAATAGAGAAAGACCTCTCCAAGTGTTTTTTAATATCGGAAATCTTATCGTAAAAGTTCTTTTGGAGCGACTCTTCGCTGTTATAACTGGAGTGCACACCAAGGGCTTTTACAGTTTTGCACCATTTTAAAGATAGAGGTGTTTCGGTATTGTCACGACACGAACCAATCCACATTGCTTCTGTTTTGGTATAATTAACTTTTAATCCCGATAAATGTTCAAATCGGTCAAGTAAAATAAAGAGGCTTCGTATGGAGTGTAAATCAGATAAAAAAGCAGTAAGGTCATCTGCATATTGAACAATTTTCCATTCCTCTGATTCTAATTTGATCCCTTTAATATCGGTACTAGTTCGAATTGCAGCAGCTAAAATCTCAATTGCGAATACAAATAAATATGGCGATAGAGGGTCTCCTTGCCTGACACCTCTCCCTAACTCAAAATTTGCTGAGAAAGTTCCGTTGTTTATTATACAACTGGATGTATTACTGTAAAATGTTTCAACCCACCTTATGAGACTGTGACCAAAGCCGAAAGTTTCTAGACATTTAAACATAAAATTCCATTCAAGAATGTCGAATGCTTTTTCGAAATCTATAAATAATAGCATGCCCGGAATATTGACTGTTTTGGTGTACTCCATTACGTCTAGAATTGATCTAGCTGCCTCCCCTATGTATCGGCCGGAAACATATCCTGTCTGGTTGCTGTGAATTATCTCTGGTAAAATCTTAACAATTCGTGTTGCTATTACTTTAGATGCTATTTTGGCGTCAACATTAGTGAGTGAAATTGGTCTCCAATTTTCAAGATAAGTTCTATCTCTACCAGTTTTTTCAATAAGTGTGATAACACCTTGTCTTTGCGAGTTGGACATTTCTTTTCTTTCATAAGCCTCATTAAAACATTTAACCAATAATTCACCGATTGAAGGCCAAAAGACATTGTAAAATTCAATAGGCAAACCATCATTCCCAGGAGTCTTACCTAATGGGAATGTTTTAATAATGTTTTGACATTCATCAATAGTTATTCTTCCTTCACATTCCTTACTCGCTTCACTCGACAGCTTTGGTAGATTTGGATTTTCAAAAAAGGCTGTCGCCTCTGGAGTGTCCAACTTTGTTTTGCAACTGCTATACAACTTGGTGTAAAATTGTTTCTGTGAGTTTATTATCGAGAGAGGATCAGTAGAGATGACTCCACTAATGTGCAATTTTCGAATGTGTTTTTTAATGTGGTTACGTTTTTCCAAATTTAAAAAGTATTTACTATTCTTTTCTCCGTGTTCATGCCATCGTGCCCTTACCCGACTAATAATAATAATAAATTGAAATCCTTCAAGCTTCCGGATGAGTAGTCAGATCGAACCTTTTGTGTAGTTATTGTATTGAAGAACACTTTCAAGCTATGACAATATCACGGTAAAATATCCTAGATTCTTTTCTCTTTTTTGTCTTATTGTTATTATTATATTGTAAACTCGGGTATTAGACCGAAGAAAGTGTACGCTAGTTGTTATTTCAAGTTAGACTGGATCAGACTTGACATCCTTTGTATAACTATCTTATTATAGGAACACTACCAAGTTATGACTATATCAAGCTTCCACAGCTAGAGTATCATCTTAAGTTTGTTTTTCGTGTTCGGATATAAGATCTAGTAAGTGCGCTAGTCGTTGTATCGTATGATTATCGCCTCTATGTGGAGATCCCGACGGGAGTGCATTGCAACCACAGGATGGTAAGTGCGCTTTCGTTTATATGTGTCTCTGTGTTTGTCATTGTGTTTGTGTTTGTTTTTGTTCCTGCTTATACTGCGCGAAAAATTCTACTTTTGTCTGCTTTCGCTATACAGAGAAACCATGCACAAGAAAGAAAATTTTTTCATATAATTTTGTACCTAAAAGAGCACCTCTTCCTTGCAATGAAACAACTGTTCATATGCATGCAAAATGCTGAGTAAACAAAATCTGAAGCCTGATACTATTAAATTATTATCATTAAACGTGAGAGGCCTAAGCAATTTTAAAAAACGGCGAGCGATATTTTCTTGGTGTAGAAAGCAAAAGTTGATTTGATATTTTTACAGAAAACACACTCCTGCAAAGAGCGAGAGACTCAGTGGAAAAAAGAATGGGGCGCGGAGATATTATTTTCTCACGGCCACACAAACGCCAGAGGTGTCGCGGTGCTTATAAAGAAAGGCTTTGATATTGATATACGGTTGACTCAGACAGATTCAATTGGTAGACTTGTATTGCTAAAAGCTGTGATCAAAGAGGAAAATTATACAATTGCGAACATCTATGGACCGAACATAGATGTCGACGCTGTTAAATCTTATCACAATCTGTCGAATTTATTAAGAACCAATGACTTCGGGAATGAAGAAAACATAATTATGGGAGATGATTTTAATTGTCCCTTAAATGTTAGCTTAGACAAAAAAGGTGGAATTCAAATTCCCAGAAGACACGTCGTAAAATCTATTGAAGAAATTCAGGATGAATTCAGTCTCCATGACATTTGGCGTATAAAAAATCCAAATCAACAAAGTTTTACCTGGGGTCGTGTTCTCCTTTTATATTTTGTAGATTAGATTATTGGTTGATCTCGGATAAACTACATGATTTAGTGTCTAATGTGGATATCTTACCCTCAATTAAAACGGACCACTCTGCAATATTTCTAGAACTCGAAGAAATCAAGGAAAATAGTAGAGGTCCCGGCTATTGGAAATTGAATACCGCGTTACTTGCGAACGAAGAATATAAAAACATGATGAATGATAAATTGCCAATTTGGCTTGAAGAAGCCAAGGATCTAAAAGACCATAGATCGATCTGTGACTGGATCAAATTTAATATAAGAACTGATTCTATCATTTTTTCAAAACGACTATCTAAAATTTGACAGAAACGCGAAGAAGAATTAACCTGCAAAAATAAAGAATCATTAGCCGCCTTTCAAGATAATCCCTGCGACAATACGCGAACAACAATGGAAAGCTGTAAAAACGAACTTGAATCTATGTATGATAAAAAAGTTGAAGGTATTATTATTCGCGCGATCATATACTCTTGCCTAAGATGCGCTGAACGTACTGGATGGGAACTAACCCGGGTGAATTCATTAAAATATTAATTGGTCGTTTAAGAAACCACCAGGCTGAGAAACCACCGTGCGAAGCGGAAAGAACACGCAAGCGAGGGCAAAAATCGCCTGCGCGTGAAAACCGTTGACGCACATGTAGCGAGCCGGCTCGCCACACGCTTGTCACGTTAAGTTTTCCCTGAGCGGAAAGAGAAATGCTCAACAGCAAACTGAAACAACCGGATGTTGTTGCAGGCTACTTTCAATCAGGTTCTAACTAATTGAGGCTCTTGGTATGACCATTCAAATGAAAGATATTAAAAACATTCTCGTGTGTTACTGTTTGTTAAAAACACGATGGATCTACCTTCTGAGTTTGTGGATGAAATCCTAGAGTACAATACAATACAAAATCCTTTATTTAAACACGAGAGCCGAGTTTTACTATTCTGTCGAACACTGTTGAGCAGTGCTTTCCTTTTGTTGTTTTGATGCTGTATAAGGTGGTCCTAACTTTTGAGTTTGTGGATCTTATCCTATGGTGTGACCTGATTCAAATTAAACCTACTGAGCTGTTACGTTCTTATCGTGTCGTTTGCAATGCTGTACAAGTTGGTTCTACTTTTGAGTCTGCAGATAAAATCCTAGTGTGAGAACCTTAATGAGAGCTACACTGAGCATAAATGTACTATGGTGGCTGTTCATTATTCAGTGTGAGATAGGTCTACTTGTAGGGTCTGTAGATGAAATCCTGGGCAGTAATTTCCTGTTGTGCTGTTTATTATGCTATAAAAAGTGGTTCTAGCTTTGAGTCTGTGGATGAAATCCTAAAGTGATGCCATTCAAATTGAAGCTATTGAGCAGTACTTTCCTGTGGTGCTTTATTATGATTTACACAGTGGTTTTAACTTTTGAGTCTGTGGATATAATCCCTACAGTGTGACCACTCAACTGAAAGCTATTGAGCGCTATACTTTACTGTGGTGCTGTTTATTTTGCTGTACAAGTTGGTTCTGACATTCGAGTCTGCCGATAAAATCCTAGAGTGACAACCTGTTCATCATTTAGTATGAGATGGTCTACTTTTAGAGACTGTGGATGAAATCCTGAGGTGTTACCATTGAAATGAAAGCTATTGCGGAGTACTTTCCTGTGGTGCTTTATTATGATTTACACGCTGGTTTAAACTTTTGAGTCTGTGGAGAAAATCCCAGTGTGACCACTCAAGTGAAAGCTGTTGAGCAGTACTTTCCTGTGGTGCTGTTTATTATGCTGTACAAGGTGATTCTAACTTTTGAGTCTGTGGATGAAATCCTAAAGTGTGACCATTCAAATGAAAGCTACTGTGCAGTACTTTCCTGTGGTGCTGTTTACTATGCTGTACAAAGTTGTTCAATCTTTTGATGTCTGTGGATAAAATCCTTCAGAGTGGTCATTCAAATGAAAGCTGTTGAGCTGTGCTTTCCTGTGGTGCTGTTTAGTATGCTGTAAAAAGTGGTTCTAGCTTTTGAGTCTGTGGATAAAATCTTTAAGTGTGACCATTTCAGTGAAAGCTAACTAGTATGCACTGCTTCCCTTGATGGTGGTCTTTTTTCAGTCCCTCTCACTCACATGCAAAAAAATGTCATCTTTGTTGTTTTCTCTGGCACTTTCAAAAGAATGTTGAAAAGTTTATCACTGGCAAACGTAATATTTGCACCAATTTGCACACGTGACTTCCGCTCAGATCGAGCTCAGTTTTTCTTGTTTTGAGCCCTCCCTGTCAATCAAAGCTACACATGCGTATTTTTGCGCAAAGTTTGTGGTCTTTGGAATGTAAAGTGGTAGAAATCGCCCAGGCTTAAGCACCCTTATGTTTGCACCTTAATCTTAATTCAGAGCCTTTTTTAACTCTTTCAGTTTGAAATTCGCAATATTTTTCTCTTTACTGATTGCAGTGAAGCCGTTTAGGAAGTATTCAGGCCAGGAGAATAAACTGGTCAAAGCCATTGATGGTCAGAATTTCTTTCTTCTTGTCATAGTCTGTTTGCTTGAAAAAGGATTTACAAAGAAAAAGAATGTTGATCACTAGAATTTGTTTTTACATCAAGGCAATATCTCCCTGGTTGACAATTTGCTTCACTATTATCACTTCAATTAAAAAAATTTGACGATGGTGAGGGTTTTGTGAGACTAACGTTGATGTTCAATTTTAAATTCAGATGGCCAAATCCTGACATTTTGTTACCTTAAAATGTTGTCCACATTGTTTTTTAATCGTTTATTATGATCAGTAATAATTTTGTCCTTTTACCAGAATTATCGCGGAAAAGCATGAGATCAGAAAGCAATATTATCCCTTTTCCTCATTTTATTTTAGTATTTGTATTACAAGTTAAACGATCCCTTACACGATGATCCACAATTATTAAAAAAAACTCATTTATGCTCCTTATTCTTAACCTTATGAAAAACAGTTCAAGGAATGTCGGGCTTTGCTTTTAGAACTCTCCTGATCTGCTATGATAAAACGACAAAAATGATGTTATTCGAACAAGGAAACCTCTTCAGACATAATCAACATAAACATCACAACACACTCTGCCTCCATTATTTTCTTCGCTGTAGTTCATCAAATCTTGGCCATACCACAGGCGTAACTCTTGGCGTGAATTCACAGAGTGGGGATGGGAGAATACTGACAGAACAAGCTCTGGCGAAAGCGAGTTATATCCGGGAATCTTCGACCAGCCGGCGTTATCTATGGTGATGAGCTGGTTTGGCGGCAAGAGAATGTGGTTGTCTGAGTTTGTTATGACAACGTCCACCATCTTGTTTATACCGTTCCATGGATTGTCACCACAGCCCCAGTAAGACCAGTGGGAAGTGGAATGAGTATCACAGGACACGTAACCGTAGCGGTGAACCAACTTTATGGCAGCTAACTTGCCACTTGATGGGACGTAGAACCTGCCGAACTGGTGATTTCTGGCTCCAAAACACACGGGAGAGGAATTCACTTTGCGCCAGCGATCTAAGAAAAAATACTCGAAATATTATCGTTTTTGTTGGTTAAAAGAACCGATCTCTGTTTCATAGACCGCTGGTATCCTGGTGACCAGCAATCATATAATTATACACAAAAGTATAGATTACTTAACTTAGTAAAAGAAATTGAAACTGTTGAAACAATAACACAAAAATTATTTCTTCAGAGCGTACTTGTTAGTGTCTTCAGCCGACTTCTGCTCCACAAAAGTACGCGCAAAAATCCTTGACATAGAGCGTATATCTAAATTTATTGCCAGCGTAAGCCCTTTTTAATAAATTAAAATTATTATGGCCTAAAAATTGAATATCAGACTGAACTCAAATGCTAAATTGATGTGAACTTTGTTTGTTCAGATCGACTGTCATTTTTCCATTTTTCAACGTTTTGCCTCTTTCATCCATAAAACTGTATTACCACACTGGTTTGGTGGGCAAGCTTTTTGTAAACATCTGCGAGTATACATGCATGCAGTCATGGCCGTTTTGAATTTGTGGCTTCTTTGCCTTGAACTATGTTAAGCTCAGCTTGTTGTTCGTGGAGTTGTTATACACAAGCAATACGGTCGCAGCAAATAGAACAGATACTTCTTGAGGTAAGCGTTCCGCCCTGAGCAAAGCCTACCGATAGTCAAGTTTTTCTTGGCCACAGTAAAATTTTCAGACTTTTTCTTGAATTTTTGGACTTGACGCTTAATCGCAAAATTGACAAAGTATGTGTTGGGAATTTTTACGGTTAAGGTTTTAAGTATAAGCTTCCTAAAATTGTGAACTGAAAGTCTTGTGGACTGGTCTTGTGCAATTGGACGAAATTCTCGCTTTGAAAGTTTTTAAGATGCCTGTTTTGGATTGTAATCGAATAACTTTAAAAGCAATACTGTTGAGACAGTTTCTCGGCAGACGAAGAAGTACGTAGTTACAGCCAAGAGATTCTGAAATTCACTTCACGTTCGAATAATTGACTTCGCGGTCAGAGAGATATATAGCTTGTAGTAAACTGAACAACTGCACAAACCTGAAGTGCTTCGGCTAACTCCTCTCTTTAGCGACAGAAGAGAGAAGAATCAACTTTCGATCCAAGCCCCTTTCTCTGTTCATAATGTGTAATTTTCTCAGCCAACAGTGTCAGTATACCAAAAGAAAAAAAAACCAAACCAAAATCAAAGTTAGCCTCATCGTGATGAAAGCCGCTTTGCTCTTGTAACGTGAGGTTTGTAGCTCAGTTGTTGTGATGCTTTACTTTTTTGTATAGATTATTTGATTATTTCGTTCATGTTAAAACAAGATGTTATTTATCTGCCCTTGGCCGAGTGTACATCTAATTAAGTTCAGTATTTCAATGTTGTAACGTAGGGTTTCATTGTACTGTGGTGCTGTTTATTATTCAGTATGAGATGGTCTACTTTTAGAGACTGTGGATGAAATCCTGAGGTGTTACCATTTAAATGAGAGCTATTGCGGAGTACTTTCCTGTGGTGCTTTATTATGATTTACACGCTGGTTTAAACTTTTGAGTCTGTGGAGAAAATCCCAAAGTGTGACTACTCAAGTAAAAGCTGCTGAGCAGTACTTTCCTGTGGTACTGTGTACTATGCTGTACAAAGTGCTTCTATCTTCGAGTCTGTGGATAAAATCCTTCAGCGTGGTCATTCAAATGAAAGCTGTTGAGCTGTGCTTTCCTGTGGTGCTGTTTATTATGCTGTAAAAAGTGGTTCTAGCTTTTGAGTCTGTGGATAAAATCTTAAAGTGTGACCATTTCAATGAAAGCTAACTAGTAGGCACTGCTTCCCTTGATGGTGGTCTTTTTTCAGTATCTCCCACTCACATGCAAAAAATGTCAACTTTGTTTGTTTTCTCTGGCACTTTCAAAAGAATGTTGAAAAGTTTATCAATGGCAAACGTAATATTTGCCCCAATTTGCACACGTGTTTCGTGACTTCCGCTCAGATCGAGCTCGATTTTTCTTCTTTTGAGCGGCTTCCCTGTCAATCAAAACTACACATGCCATTTTTGTGCCAAGTACGTGGCCTTTGGGATTTAGATTGGTAGAAAATCGCTCAGGCTTTAGCACGCTTTTGTTTACACCTCAATTTTAAGTCAGAGCCTTTTTGTAAAGTTTTCACTTTGAAATTCGAAATCTTTTTTCTCTTTACTGATTGCAGCTAAGCAATTGGTCGAAGTAGTTGATGGTTTGAATTTCTTTTGTCACAATCTGTCGGCTTGAAAAGAGACTGAAGAAAAAAGGATGTTGATCACTACCATCTCAATGTTTGTACATTACGGCAATATCCCCTGATGGACAATTTGCTTTACTATCATCATATAAAGAAATTTCACGATGATGAGGGTCCTCGAGACTAACGTTGATGTTCAGTTTAAAATTCAGATGGCCAAATCCTGACATTTTGTTACCTTGAAATTTTGTCCATTTTGATTTTTAATCGTTTATTATTATGAGTAGTAATTTTGTCCTTTTACCAGAACCATCGGGGAAAAGCATGAGATCAGAAAGCAATATTTCCCTTTTCCTCATTATATTTCAGTGTTTGTGTTTCAAGTTAAACGATCCCTTTATACACAATGATCCTCAGTTATTAAAAACAAAAGCTCATTTACTTTGTATGTTCCTTATTCTTAACCCTATCAAAAACAGTTCAATGAATGTTCTTTCTCGGGCTTTACTTTTAGAACTCTCCTGATCTGCTTACAAATAAAACCAGAAAATTAAATTACGTTAATTCCTTTTACTTTTTCACTTATTCGGACAAGGAAACCTCTTTAGACATAATCAACATAAACATCACAACATGCTTTTCCGCCGTTATCTCCTTCGCTCCGGTTCACCAAATCTTCACCATACCACAGACGTAACTCTTGGCGTGAATTCACCAAGTGGGGATGGGAGAACACTGACAGAACAAGCTCTGGCGAGAGCGAGTTATACCCAGGAGCCTTGGACCACTTTGTACTCATGGCGATGAACTGGCTTGGCGGGAAAAGGATGTGGTTAGCCGAGTTTGTTATGACAATGTCGACCAGATCTTTAATTCCGCTCCATGGATTGTCACCGCAACCCCAGTAAGACCAGAAGGAAGTCTTTCGAGTATCACAGGACACATAACCGTAGCGGTGAACCAACTTTATGGCACCTAACTTGCCACTCGATGGGACGTAGAATCTGCCAAACTGATGATTTCTGGCTCCAAAACACACGGGAGAGGAGTTGACTTTTCGCCAGCGCCGACCTAAGATAAAACCAAAAGAATGCATGTCAGATTACAATAATGTCTGTATGTACTGCTCAAAACTAGAATAAATCGTCAACTCTTCTTGTTTCGATTGCTAACGCTGTGAAATTGCTAACATTGTTTTGGCGTACGAAAGTGGTTTGTTAGTCGAAGCTAAAGCGGACTTCTTGGCTCCCTGGATTTCGCGTGGAGTTTAGCTAGTTTATAAGTTTGATGTAGTGAAAAGCCTGTAAGTAAGATGCAAAGGTGAAGTTAATTCCTCCTCGGGCAAAGTCAACCATTGTAATAACTCTCATGGCTGAAGTTCTCTGACTTTTCGAAACTGACTCTGGAGGAGTCCAGAATCAGTTGCAAAAATGGACCGTGAATTTTCAGTTCTGGGCTTCCTTTCAAGCTGTTCACCGTATCGCTCTTCGATTGGCGAATTTTACAAGGTTTTTTTTCTTTTTTTGCGAATTATATTTCAGTGTTCTTGCCCTGTGGAATCTGAATTTCTAATTCAAAAGCAAGCTTCTGATTGTTGCTTCAACAACAACAACAACAAGCTTTATTTGCATGACTATAACAAAGTATTACAGTATTATATTGCAAAAGCCACTTAAATTTAATTATTAATTACTTAATTAATTAAAATAACCTAAGAGATTGCAACCATTTCTTATTTTTAACCATTCAGAGAGGTAGCCATTGTAACTAGTTTGTCTCTCTGTTCAAAGCTTGACGAGATGAATGAAATTAATTGAATATTTATAAAATAATCAGTACAATTCATAAGATGTGAACTATTAGACCTAATAGAAGCAAAGTCGGACTGAAAATTCAGCTTTCTTTGAACTTCAGACGCAGTTATCCCGTAGGACCGAAGACGATTGTAGTTCGCTTATCACACAAGCTTCGGGGCTCTGAGCTTACCTATAGCCGACGAGAGAACTTATATTCATTTTTTTTTTGGTAAAAGCTATTTCACAAACCTTCTTTAAATTCTCTCTTCTGCGAGGCATCGCGGTAAGTAAGCGATGGATCATTGTTCGAGGCAGACGCCTCGGTCTCATCATGTTGTGGAATTTTCTCAGCCAACGGCGTCAGAACACCAAGAGAAAAGACGAAAACGACAATCAAAATCAGCTTCATCGTGATGAAAGCGGCCGTGGTAATCGTGTACTTCAACGGAGGTAAGTAGCTAGTTTGTGTGGTGCTAAACTTCCTTGCACAGAATATTTAACCCTTGTTTTGGTTCGTGTTAAAACAAGGCATTGTCCGTGGCCAAGGGTCGATTTATTTTGAGAATCTCAGTGATATATAAGGCAAACAGTGCAATTGTTTTGTGCGAATTTATGTAAACACCGGCGGGCTGTCATCAATGTGTAGCTTTACACTTCTTCCTCCATTTTACAAAACAAGTTAAAAACTTCCGCTTGGTGATTACGCTATCGCCTTGTAAATTAAGGAGTTCAGAGGGAGTTGAAATGACTCAGTTCCCATCAAAAAATACACATAACAAACAAACGCAAAAGCAAACGTCTCCTTAATCCGAAAAAAAAAGGGACCGGGCAGCCCAAAATTGATCATTACATTAGGCCAGCTTTCTTTTGCTTAGTAGTTTCGAGTGAGCTCAAATATTGTCATTTTGCACAGAATTTTTAATTTTTCCATCACTCAGTCACTTGTGTTTTTATTTGGATAACCGTGTAAACAGACTCTAAACATGGCACGCTTTTCAGTGTGCTTCCGCTTGGATTTTGAATACTTATAAATGACCGAAAATAATGTAAAGCAATTGAGCTGACGGAGTGAAAAGCTGTAGGGTGAGCGAAAGACTATCTTAACCGGTTTTAACTGCCGATAAAGCGGACGTTTGTAACTGAAAGCACATCTTCATTTCGGAATTCATTTTCACCTTCTCAGACATACATGTACATAAAATGTCAATATCTAACAACAGTTTCCCTTATTCTGCCTAAAACTGTACCTTACCATCAACCGCTCTTGAGATTAATTTATATATCGTCACCCAACATGTCCTAATCATAACCAAAACATCTAAATACAAGCATCCCGGCGTAACCAATCGAACCAATCCGAACGAAAAAGCAATCGAACTCAATCGAACTCCAATCGTTCGATTGTTTTTTGATTGGTTCGGCAATCGAACATAATCGAACAGGAACTTTTGGGTGAGTTCGATTACCGAACTCGCGAGTTCGATTTCCGAACTTAATCGAACCAATCGAAGTTATTCGACGCGATTAGTTCGATTTCGTTCGGTAGTAAAACGACATAAATATCGAATTATAAAACAAAGATTTCCCTCTTATAGCTATGTGAGCCAGGTGTTAAAAAACATCAACAATTTTCAACGCAGTCAACTTAAACCTTTATTGTTTTATTTTTACTGAACAAACTTAAACATCTACCTGTGGGATCATCTCTGGGGCTACCAGTTACAAACCTTAAAGTATACGAAGGAAAATTAAGATATTTTGCCTACACACAATAACAGGCAGCGGTAAACGGCGGAATCGGGCTTAAGACTTACACTTCAACTTTGTCGGTCAAGGACCAAAGCACAGACACCAGTTCGCGTTGTAAATGCCCTAGCTGACCTCGGTCGTTTTCGTCGAGTACCTTCAGAGCTGGTCCTCGATCTCCTCTTTTCCTTCTAATAATGTACTTTTCTCCAACACTGACGGCGAAAGAGCATTCGTGATAGCCTTTGACAACCACTTCGAAAATTGTAAGTTTCACTTGCGACATCTTTTCCGTGTACGCCGGGTACGCACGTGGTTGAAATAGAAGCCTACACATAGCTTATTTGACTGCAACGCACTGTTTGAAACCAAATGAAACCGGTTTGGAATGACAAAGCGCAGGCCAAGGACAAAGCTCTATTGGTCTAGAGCTCGATTTTGTTCGATTAAAGAAGTGTTCGATTTTCGAACGTTCGATTGTTCGATTGGCAAAACGTCTGGGTGAGTTCAATTATGTTCGATTGCCGAACCCAATCTCGCAATCTGAGCGCGAAAGGCTCCTAAAATACTAAAGATTATGTACCAACAGACAAAGGATAATTTTAAAGAGTCACGCAGCAACGGATGTGTTGGTAGATCAGTTCTCCTTTTCTCCGAAGGTAACTGAGCGAGAAGTAAAACACGCGAGCCCGCGTGAACTTAAGCTGCTGTGCAGAGCCGCGACACGCGGGTATTTTGCACGAAAGAGAACTTTCGCGTCCACTCGCACGGTTTAGGACATCAATGTTAAACATTTCATTTTAAACTAATAAGGATCCGAAAATATGGAAGCGGTATTATCGTAACAAATCTGTAACGCTTGGGAGGAAAGTACTGACTGCTAGACCTTAGCCATCGATCTTAATGATAAACTAGCCTTCGTTCAGGAACGTAAAATCAGGGATTCATCGAAAGTAACTCTACCCGCATCTTGTACCCGCATTTTTTTCTGCATCCAACGATACAGGCTATGACCTAGGCGAGAAAAGGAGTTATAGAAAATTTTTAAGGCGCCCCCTTTAAAAATTTTAAAGGCGCCCCATGAAAGAAAAGGGTCAAGGCAGTCACGGAGCCTGGGAACGACTTACGTCAGCAGGTGACGTCATAAATTCGCGCCAAAGGATTCTCCTTCATGTGTTTTTTTTTTGGAGAGGGCCTATTTTCGTAGCAAGGTGATTCTAACTTCTGAGTCTGTGGATGAAATCCTATAGTGTGATCATTCAAATGAAACCTCGTCAGCAGTACTTTCACATGGTACTGTTTTTTGTTTTTAATTTGGTATTCGTCTTGGGTTTTGATTTTAGGCTCTCTTGGAAGTGAAAGGGTTGAGACTGAAGAGAATTTTGCGTTTGAAGTTGAGTTGGGTTTGACAATTAAAACACCCAGAAACACCCGTGAAAAGCAGGACCTAGTGACCCGTAGTACAGTGGAACCTCGATTTAACGAACCTCTATATAGCGAAGCCCTCGGTATAACGAACGATATTTTTCATCCCAGTAATAGTGTAATGTATGGAAAAGAACCTCGATATAACGAATCCTCGATATAACGAACCAATTTCCCCAGTCCCTTGGCACTTCGTTAAATAGAGGTTCCACTGTACATAGAGGCTCCAAGACATAAGCTCCTGTAAAAAGATAACAGCTTTTAACTGAACCATATAAACAGCCTCGTTTTCTGTTTCTTTTTTTTTGGGGGGAGGGGGGAGGGCAGTCATGTTCAGAGGTGTATTTCCAATTGAACAATTCCGGGAAAAGTTATCTAGCCACTTTACATTAGAACAAAATGGTGGTACAAAGATGATGTAAGAAGAGAAGTTGTGCAGAGAAAATTATTCACTTTGCAGCTAACAGTTGTATTCTTAAAAAATATGGTGGGTCTTGTGCCAGTTTAGTTGCTCAGAGCAGTATCAATTAAAATAAGAAATCACTGCACCTTCTTAATTGTTGTTCCTTAGGTGAAGTAAAAAAATGCATTGGAGGACTTAGAGGTGTTGATGAAAACTGCTAGTTTGTTATTAATTATTAATAAACAACTTACATTTTTTGAAGTTGCAAGCCTTACAACGGAAATCTTACAACAATATTCACCATTTCGTATGCAGGTGTGTTTTTGTTATATTTTTATTATCCATGGAAAGTTACATTTACAAGGTAACGTTTTTATTTGGCATATCATGGAGGACTAAAACATTTTCCCAGTTGCTTTTAACCTTTAGTGCTGTGGTCAAATCTTTAAGTGATCTTTTATGTGAAATGCCATATATTTTCTTAGATTTTTCTTTTTTTAGTATTTCACCTTCTTAGGTTAATTGACAATAAGAGTGGCTGATATTCAATAACTGGACGAATTTGCTTTGCGAATATTAATAATTTGACTAATATGGCAGGTCTTATTGTTCTCGTCTAGCAAAAGGCTTTTCTTTTTTTATTTGCAAAATGAAATGCGGAAAGGAGCTTGACTAACATAAGTGCCAAAAGTGACTGTGTAGGCGACAATCTAATTTGTTCTCTAACTGATGATAAAACTTTTCTTAACGAGAACACGGTTTTCGTAATAAAGGAAATTACGGTTCACAAAGATATGCCTTTTAACCGGTAACCAAAACGGTTCGTGCCGTGTCCCGTGTCCCTGGTTTTATTCCCTTCAATAATGCTGCCCGTACGCTTATTTTATCGGTGTTTTGCGTTTCACTGTGCTTCGTCTGCATGTGTGAGACGCTACAGAGCCCTTGTTCAAGAAGTAAAAATTTTGAATTTGTCAAGGAAGGTAAGAAAAATACAAATTAATAAGTGCTAGACAAGACTATGAATATTAGAAGGAGTAAACATTAACTGGCTCGATCAATTTCATGTTTTTCGACGGCTTAGCAAATCTCAGTTTAGGCAAATTTAAAATATTTATTTAACTCCAGTCACGGGATGATTTTCCCTGCTAGCAGAGGTCCCTTTTCCTTTGTATTAAAGGAAAAGGGGCCTCTGCTAGCAGGGAAGGGATGATTAACTTTATCTCCCATTTTTCGACTTTCTCTTCCGAGTCAAGTTTTACGTTGTCATGATTTAATGTATAGTTCTAACTTTTCAGTCTTGAGTACTTTGCAGTTTGTTTTTCCAATTAGCGACAACATCATGCAAAAGGCCTTTCCTTGGGGTATCATCTCGCTTCTGTTTAGTAGCTATACGCTGAAGCAAAAATGCCAAAATTAAATCAAACTTTTCATGACTTGGAGAAAATACCCGCAACAGACGCAATGCGTTCCACGAAGGAGGGGAAAGTCACGGCGTGTATACTGACGCCAGCTTACCACTTGTTCGGTTCTGTAGATGATTTCGAAACTTCAAACACAGTGTCCTACAGTCTCCTCTAAACGGTCATTCGATTTCAAGCTATGAAAACTGTTATTTCACTTCCCCCTTTGTGTAGGAGGTAGTCAATATTCCATCTGCTTGAAGTGGTTCCTCTTGAACAACAATAATTATCTCTTTGTTTATTTCGTGCAGGAGGTACGATTTATACCAAGGCACTTACCCGCGTATTTGACCTGTTCAAAGGTACTTCTAGTGGAAGCGGTTCTTCAAGAAAAAAACGGGTTTACCTCGGTGTAAGAACCTGACAAGATTTTCTTTGTTTGTTAGCTTTTGTTTTGCTGTACGGTATTGTTTAAAATGTTTTTGTTTCCTTTGTTTTACGTCATCCGTGAGTTTCACAGGTTCTTACACCGAAGTAAAGCCAAAAAAAGTCATTTTTTTCAAACATCCCACGTATATGACGAAGAGTGTCTTTGTCATCCGAGTGACTGTCCTCGAAATGCTTCCGCAAAAGCGATGCACTTCTCAAATCTTTTAAACACATGGGGCAAAGAAATCCTTCCTTGATGTCGTCGCTCTCCATTTTTCACGTGAATTCCAGCAGATAAGTTGATTAAAACTTGTTTATATACATTATTATGAACAACTCACAGACAACATATGCCGCCATATTGGTTTTGCGGTATTAGCATACTTATACCTCAGGAATTCTGGGAAGGAGGGGTACCACAGGCCACTCCCACAGTCGAGGACTACTGTACATAAAAAACCATTAGGAACCCATGTACCCATAACCCTGGTAAAAAGAGAGAAGATATCAATGAACGAACGCCAAACAAAATCGCCGCCGTCTCTAAGATAACAAGAGAGTGCATTTTCGCGGGCGTAAATATCTTTTTGACCCGACTGAGGCTCATTTTAGCCTGAGCCGCGCTATTACTATAATTATAATCATTTCAGAGGGTATTGAGAAAAGAAATTATCAGTAGCATAGTGAGTGATGAGTTGACTAAATCGATCCATAGCAATTATATTTTATTGCAAATGTTTACAAAACAAACACGGCAGAATACAACCGGAAAATATTTTTAAAAAATCGTTTCTGCCCCAAAATGCTTGAGAGAAAAATGATACAATCCTCAGTAGAACCAGCAGAAAATAAGTCATTTAGCAGTGTTGATGTTATTTGTACAATTTATGAATTGGAAGTTTGGCATAATTATAAGCTTTATTGCCTGAACAGACGAGTGAGTTTCGCTCGTCGACGACAAACAGAAATTAACTTCTCCGCTTTGCATGGAGTTACTAGAGGCATTTTTTTTTCATTTACAGCTTCTTCGAGCTTGTTTAAATCTTCTTCATCCGACTGGGAAGACTAAGAGTTTGGTTGTTCATCGGCCATTTTTTTTTTTAACACAAACACAAGGGCTCCAAAGAAGCGAGTGAAGTAAACAGAACTGACAGAGAAAATAGCGCGAACATTTGAATGGTTTCCAGTTTTCTGATTGGTTGGCAGCTAAATTTTCGCGCTTCTGATTGGTGATCTGAGCGGGCCAAAATATATTTTAGCCCGCTGATTTTCCCCCTTTTAGCCCGCAAAAATATGCTATAATGCCCAATGATATGATTATAATATCCCTGATCTTGGGACAGGCTAGAATTCGAAAAGAGGGGGGGGGGGGGGGCAGAAACCAGGATCAGGAGCTCTGATCCTTGGGCTCCTCCCAGAATAATAAGCCATCCTGAGATGGCGGGAAGCACGAGAAATAAAACAATAGTTGGAAACTCTCTGCACTGACTTCCCTTATAAACCATTTTTATAAGAACGTTGAGGCTGAAAAAGGGTTAAAATGTAAGAAAATATTGAGAGATTTCTGAGATTTTGTAAAGAACATTTTCCCCACCTGTTAATACAACGAGCAGTTTAAATAGACAGTGTAACAGTTTGTTCTGAGCAGTGATATATACAGTCTATCTGAAGCGAAAATGATGGAATACATACGGTAACAATCTAGCTAGCTTTTGTATCGATAGTATGGAAAAATTGTACAGTTGTTTTGTCATATGATGTAACAGGTACAAAAATACCAACAGCAAACAATGCTCTTCGTCCATCTCTTGTAACATTAAACCCTGAATTAACAACACTTGAAGAAAGTTTTCAGCCTGAACTCGCTAATAAAACTATGAACGTTCAGTTCCGGCTTAGCCTCAGCTCCAAAGTTAGACGTTCTTTGAAAAGAATCAGTGTAGCAAAAGCAAAGAGAAAACTAGTGAGTTGGGGACCACCAATACAAGAAAGGGTCGAGAGGAGGGAGTAAAGTGTAGGGAAAAGCATGAGAATATTGTTTAGCAAACACGATACAAGACAAATGATCAGAAAACAACATTTTCCCTTTTCTTCATTTATTTCTGTTTTTATTTCAAGTTAAACAGCCCCTCACACAATGATCCTAAGTTATGCACCTATTAATTCGAAACCTCTTTTATGCTCATTATTTTTACCCTTATGACAAAAAAGTCCAAGAAATGTCTTTTCACGAGATTCGCTTTTTCCAAAATGGAATTTTACCGATCAAGATACAAATGAAACCGCAACTGATTACGTTATTTCTTTTGCTTTGTGAAAACTCCTTGAATAAGTCAGGAACCTCTTCATGATAATGCATAGTCAACATAAACATCACAACATACTCTGCCTCCATTATTTCCTTCGCTATGGTTCACCAAATCTTCACCATACCACAGACGTAACTCCTGGCCTGCAGTCACCCAGTGAGGTTGGGAGATAACTGACAGAACAAGCTCTTGCGACAGCGAGTTATGTCCGGGAATTTTGGACTTGGTTCTATCCATAGTGATGAACTGGGTTGCGGGCAGGAGCGTATGGTTGGCTGTGTTTGTTAT
This sequence comes from Siderastrea radians, assembly GCA_964017195.1. NCBI lineage: Eukaryota > Metazoa > Cnidaria > Anthozoa > Scleractinia > Rhizangiidae > Siderastrea > Siderastrea radians. Next base: position 3,845,791 of record OZ024899.1, on the reverse strand, counting down.
TACAACGTCGACTAGATCTTTTAGCCCGTTCCATGGATTGTCACCGCAGCCCCAGTAAGACCAGTAGAAAATAATTTGAGTGTCACAGGACACGTAACCGTAGCGGTGAACCAACTTTATGGCAGCTAACTTGCCACTTGATGGGACGTAGAACCTGCCAAACTGGTTATTTTTGGCTTCAAAACACACGGGGGAGGAATTAACCTTGTGCCAAAAACCTGAGAGTTAAACAAAAAATGATCCAATACTAATTATTATTTTCCCGGTAGCTAATGTTCGTGTAAACACTGTAATTATATAAGTAACTCCAATGCCAATAAATACAAATATATGAGATATAATAGAATATCAGATTGGATTCAAATTACTGACTTGAACTTTGTTTTTCATGTTCAAATTGACACTAATTTCTCTAACTTTCTTCACTGATTTCTGTTTAGGTTTTTGCTTGCCTTTTTTGGTTTCTGGCGCAAGAGCCTATGGAACTACGACACCGTTTTGGTGGGCAAGTGTTTATTTTGTGAACATCCGTGAGACATATAACCAAGACTATATTGAATTACGGCTTTTTGCTTTGAACTGCATGTTTGTTAAGTTCAGATTGCTGTTCGTGGAGTTGTTTCGTAAAACGACCGAAACGAAGAGAACAGGTATGCCGTGAGTTCCGCCGCTTCAAGTAAGGTTCGCCGGTGGCTTAGTGTTTTCTTAGCCACGCAGGTAGTAGAATTTTAAAACTTTTGCTTGAACTCTTGGAGAGAAGACGATCAGTGTTTGGGTGGTGAATTGTGAATTTTTTAAGGAATTGTCAATTCAAACTTTACTTATAAGTTTCCTCGAAATTGCGAACTGAAAATCTTGTAGACTGACTTTTTTGCAATTGTGTTTTAGGACTTTTAGTTCTCCAGCTTGCTAAATGAACAATACCTTTCTGATGAAGTTTTCTTTTAAAAAAGTTTCTAAATATCTTGCTTTCTTCCGAAGATTATGAATTGACAAGAATTATTTTTTTAGATACATATATATACTTTTTGTAGACAATGGGAGACGAAGAAGAATGTAGTTTATAATATTACCGAAAGTTCCTGAAATAAAATTGTCCGAAAGTTTCGCTTCGCGCTTCATTTCAAGGTCAGCCACCAATGCTGTAAACAGTGTGAAATAAAAGTTGAAAGGGCGGTTAGACTTCACGCTCGAATAACAGACTTCCTGTTCGGTGAGTGAAATTTTTTAGTAAAATGATCAGCTGCACAAACCTGAGATTCTTCGGCTAACACCTTTCTTCCTTCAGGGACCGCGGTAAGTATCAGAACTGGGATCGTTTGACGCCAGCCCATCTCTCTGTTCTTGATGTGTAATTTTCTCAGCCAACAGCGCCAGTATACCAAAAGAAGAAACGAAAGCGAAAATCAAAATTGACTTCATCGTCATGAAAACGACTTAAATATGGTACTTCAAGATTTTAAGCTTGGTTGTGGGGTCTAACCTCGTTGTATAGATTATTAGCCGGTGTTTTCGTTCATGTAAAAACGAGATGTTATTTATCTGCCCTTGGCCGAGAATAGATCTAATTTCCGTATTTCAATGATGTAACAAACGCTCTAATTGGTTGAAATTAAACGATGCAGACTGCAATTATAGTTGATGAAATAGGTAAGGTTGTTGTAGTCCAAATAAGTTCAGGAAAACTTTTCTTCTAATTAGGCCCGTACGCATTTCGATAACAAGTTGAACTCCTGGATCAGCCGTTGCCTCACCGAACTGATACTGTTGCCGTTAGGTTCGACACTAGCTCAGTGGAGGAACAACTTCTGATTCAAACGTCGTCATCTATCAAAGCTGTCAACAAATGATGCATAACGGAATACTATTTCACTATGTACAATGAGTTTCCTTGAGTCACTGCTGTGCGCGCTCCAATCCTTCACGTGACCGGGCAGCACGGCAGCTCAAGGTTGTCAAACTGAACACTAGCCCTGGCGAACTAACATAGCCATAAATTAAATATTTGATTCAGAGACAGTGGTTGTACTGAGCCATGGTCGAACGAAATGCAGTGTTTTATTTGAATTTTGCACGACAAAAGCGCAACTCGTTGTAACTGCACATGTTGCACAAAGAGGGATTGGTGTTGGGTGTAGCCCGTACGTCACTGCACTTTTTCTGAACCTTTTCTCAAAACTGATGCACAGTATAGATGTCCACACAACTTTCAATTTTCCCGTCTCGCTCGGGTGAACAAGGTAATCCGTAGTGTTTTTGCACTAAGCCCCGGCTAAACGATCAAACGTTTTCTTCCAACATGGTGTTAGAAGAACGTGTTTTACTGTTTAGCCACCTCTTTGGACAAACATTGTTTGGCCGGTTGGCCAGCGCCACCGAACGTTTTGTGTGACAAACACGATGTTGGACGAAACTGTTTGATCGTTTAACCGCGGTTTTAGACTATTTTCGCCTCGGGCTACAGTAGTTCGCCGAGGTACACATGCATGCAGAATATAACAAATCGGTGCCAATCAACCTGGCCTGTTTCAAATTGGTTCACCGAGACCACGTTTCTTTTTACCCCTATCCAAACGTCGTTAATGCAATCGAACCAAAGTAATTGCGAAACGTAACACCATAAAATACGGTCTGTAATATCTCTACAGTTTTTAAAAACTGCTGATCACACCGGTCACACAAAAAACTCAGTGCAATTTTTGCACCGACTGATCCAATGCAACAAACTTAGGTTTTGTCGAAATAGAAATGTTTTACGTAGACTTTGTAAGAAAGATCGACATAATCTTTGAGAACTTACTACTTGTGGGTGCCCACCACGCAGGCGAAGTACCCAAGTTTTTGCCTGAACACTTACTCCATGAGAATGGCAAATAGTGACAGAATAAGCTGTGACGAGAGCGAATTATGTCCAGCAATCCTGGAACACTCCAAAGCTTTAGTAACGAACTGATTTGGCGGTACAAGGGTGTGATTGGCTGAGGTTGTTACAGTAAGGTTAAACTGCCCTCAGCTGGTAATATTTACAACTCCAGTCAAAACAGGTGATAGAAGGCAGTGATTGTTGCACAGGCGGACCAGTAACAGAACAGGTGCACAAACTGCCGTTGTGTTGGCTAACTTGCCACTGCTAACTGCAGTACGCGATCATATAATCTTGCCTAAGATACACTGAACGTACTGGATAGGAACTAACCCGAATGAATTCACTAAAATATTAATTCGTCATTTAAGAAACCACCTGGGGGCCATAAAAAAGGTCAGAGCGGACAGCTCCTGGGAACGAGGTTGGGCGGAAAGAACACACAAACGAGGGCAAAAATCGCCTGCGCGTGAAAACCGTTGGCGCACGTGTAGCGAGCCGGCTCGCCACACGCTTGTCACGTTAAGTTTTCCCTGAGCGGAAAGAGAAATGCTCAACAACAAACTGAAACAACTGGATGTTGTTGCAGGCTACTTTCAATCAGGTTCTAACTAATTGAGGCTCTTGGTATGACCATTCAAATGAAAGATATTTAAAAAATTATCGTGTGTTACTGTTTGTTATACACGATGGATCTACCTTCTGAGTTTGTGGATGAAATCCTAGAGTACAATACAATACAATATAAAATCCTTTATTCAAACACGAGAGCCGAGTTTGACTATTCTGTCGAACACTGTTGAGCAGTGCTTTCCTTTTGTTGTTTATTATGCTGTATAAGGTGGTCCTATGGTGTGACCTGATTCAAATTAAACCTACTGAGCTGTTACGTTCTTATCGTGTCCTTTGCAATGCTGTGCAAGTTGGCTCTAACTTTTGAGCCTGCGGATGAAATCCTGGAGTCACAACCTAAATGAGAGCTACACTGAGCATAACGTACTGTGGTACTACTGTTCATTATGCAGTATGAGATGGTCTACTTTTAGAGACCGTGGATGAAATTCTGAGGTGTTACCATTCAAATGAGAGCTATTGAGCAGTACTTTCCTGTGGTGCTTTATTATGATTTACACGCTGGTTTTAACTTTTGAGTCTGTGGAGAAAATCCCAAAGTGTGACCACTCAAGTAAAGGCTGTTGAGCAGTACTTTCCTGTGGTGCTGTTTATTATGCTGTACAAAGTGCTTGTATCTTCGAGTCTGTGGATAAAATCCTTCAGCGTGGTCATTCAAATGAAAGCTGTTGAGCTGTGCTTTCCTGTGGTGCTGTTTAGTATGCTGTAAAAAGTGGTTCTAGCTTTTGAGCCTGTGGATAAAATCTTTAAGTGTGACCATTTCAATGAAAGCTAACTAGTATGCACTGCTTCCCTTGATGGTGGTCTTTTTTCAGTATCTCTCACTCACATGCAAAAATGTCAACTTTATTTGTTTTCTCTGGCACTCTTCGAAAGAATGTTGAAAAGTTTATCACTAGCAAACGTAATATTTGCACCAATTTGCAAACGTGTTTCGTGATTTCCGCTCAGATCGCGCTCGATCTGTCTTGTTTTGAGCGGCTTCCCTGTCAATCAAAACTACACATGCGCATTTTTGCGTCAAGTACGTGGCCTTTGGGATTTAAAGTGGCAGAAAATCGCTCAGGCTTAAACACCTCAATTTTAAGTCAGAGCCTTTTTTTTAAAGCTTTCAGTTTGAAATTCGAAATCTTTTTTTTTTTCATTACTGATTGCAGTGAAGTAATTGGTCAAAGTAGTTGATGGTTTGTCACAGTCTGTCGGCTTGAAAAGACTGATTTTTTAAAAAGAAAAGGGATGTTGATCACTACCGTCTCAATGTTTGTACATTAAGGCAATATCCCCTGATTGACCCCTTGCTTTACTATCATCACTTGAATTAAAGAAATTTGACGATGATGAGGGTTTTGTGAGACCAACGTTGAAATTCAATTTTACTTTAGATGGCCAAATCCTGACATTTGTTACCTTGAAATATTGTCCATTTTGATTTTTAATCGTTTATTATGATGAGTAGTAATTTTGTCCTTTTACCAGAACCATCGCGGAAAAGAATGAGATCAGAAAGCAATATTTCCCTTTTCCTCATTTTATTCCAGTGTTTGTGTTTCAAGTTAAACGATCCCTTACACGACGATCCTAAATTATTCAAAAAAAAAAGTCATTTACTTTGTATGTTCTTTATTCTTAACCTTATCAAAAACAGTTCACTGAACACGTCTTTCTCGGGCTTTACTTTTAGAATTCTCCTGATCTGCTTACAAATTAAACCACATAATTGTGTTATTTTCTTTTACTTTTTAAGTTATTCGAACAAGGAAACCTCTTCAGACATAATCAACATAAACATCACAACATACTCTCCCTCCGTTACGAGCTTCGGTCTCATTCACCAAATCTTCACCATACCACAGGCGCAACTCCTGGCTTGAAGTTACCCAGTGGGGATGGGAGAATACTGACAGAACAAGCTCTGGCGAGAGAGAGTTATATCCCGGAATCTTGGACCAGTGGTTACCTATGGTGATAAACTGGTTTGGGGGCAGGAGAATGTGGTTGTCTGAGTTTGTTATGACAACGTCCACCATCTTGTTTATATCGTTCCATGTATTGTCACCACAGCCCCAGTAAGACCAATGGGATAACAAACTTAGAGCACAAAAAAAATTCTCCACAGGAGACGGAAAATGATGCAGGGGTGTGTCAAATAAGGCTGACAGACTTCAATTAGCGAGGAGTTGGATAAGTAATTGCTGGTTTGCATGTGACGTCATAAAATTCTAAAATCAAAACTCGCTTGGCCTGCTGAATTTTTATCGTCAGCAGGTGTAAGATGACATAAAAATATATCTTTTTACAAGTTTCCAGCTCGGTAGCGTCCTTCGTTTTTAAACTAGAGAATTTTGAAGTTTCGAGTTCTCCGCCATACGTGACATCAAGATGGCGCCGTGACAAAGCAGTCTTGTTTGAAAAAAAGGCCTCTCCTTAGGATTTTTAGCAGTTTGAACATTTCAAGTATTAGGTGAAGTGTTTACGTGAAAGTATACTAGCTCACGAGTGAAGAGTAATCGCTTTCATAGCAAAAGTGTATTACAGGTGTTTTCTTTGATATCCGGCCGCCATATTGGTGTACCACGGCGGTACACCAATATGGCGTCTGCATACGTAAGTACCATTTTATGGAAGAAGAGAAAGATCGACATCAGTCACTGATCAGGCCATTTACTTTGATTTCTACGCGCGAAAATACGAGGAATAGATGAAGTGCGGCGCCTTCTCGAAATCGTTTATAATTTATTTCTGGAATTATGGATGTCCGGTGTATATTTTTTCGATGTTTTCTTGGTGACCTTTGCCACAGTTTCTGTCCTTGGCATATCAAGAGGCACTTCGAACCCATAAGAAAATTCCTCAGACTTTTGGAGAGCTGGTATTTTTGTCTGCTGATGATCACTGAAGCGAATTGGCGGGAAATGCGAGGTCGCTGACTCGCATGTAATCCCCGAATGATCAACGCAAGGAAAAGAACACTGGTGAGTTGAAGTTGAAGGTATGAATTTGACTGTGTATGCTATTCTAAGCCATCATATTTGCTCGCACTGAATTGCTTTGTTTCATTTGGTCATGGCCAGTCAGCTTTTAGTGAGTTGTTTTTATCTGTCTAGCACGCGAGGTATTAGCCGGCTTCGCGCGCGCTAACCGATTCTGCTCTAGTGCTTGGGTACTCAGCTTTTTATTGAACTGTTGTTATCTGTCGAGCAAACTGCTTTACTTGGGTAGTCAGTTCTGTATTGGACTGTTGTTATCTGTCGAGTAGTTTGTCTCACTTGGGTAGTCAGTTCTATACTGAGCTGTTGTTATCTGTAGAGCAGGATTTTAACCTAAGCGTGCCGCTAATGTTTTGTACTAACTTACATTCAGCTATTATTGTACGCGCGTTAACCTATTCTGCTCTACTTGGGTAGTCAGCTTATTATGGAACTGTTGTTATCTGTCGAGCAGACTGCTTTACTTGGGTAGTCAGTTCTGTATTGAACTGTTGTTATCTGTCGAGTAGTTTGTCTCACTTGGGTAGTCAGTTCTGTACTGAGCTGTTGTTATCTGTCGAGTGGAATATTAAATCTTGATCATCGGAGTGTACTAACATATTGTTTTCTGCTTTGGCTGGGCATTATACACTTTATACTATAGTTTATAACGCTTGTACTAAGCAATATTTTTTCTAGGCCGTTTTTTGAAAGAGGAGTTTCATTTTCCCGCTCAGCTAATTTTTTTCTTTATTTTCTTTCTAGGGACGTCTGCCGCGTGGAGCGGACCACGCGCTTTGCTCAGCGCAATGCTGTTTTTAATATCTGATGTCAAAATACGTCAGATCTTAGAGGATTTGTCCTTCACTCTGCATGCGTTTTGTAAGTCAATATGTCGGAAAAAGCGTCACCACAAACATTAAAAGCGACACCGCAGGCGATCAAATCTTGTGAAATGTGGTCTTCAGTTACAGTTAATAATAAGCCATGGGTAGATTCAATCTACCCTTAGCCTAATTTGCATAAATTTTTTTTGTGGCCTAAGTTTGTTATCTCTCAAGTGTCACAGGACACGTAACCGTAGCGGTGCACCAACTTTATGGCGGCTAACTTGCCACTTTTTGGGACGTAGAACCTGCCAAACTGGTGATTTCTGGCTCCAAAACACACGGGAGTGGAGGAATTGACTTTGCGCCAGCGATCTAAGAAAAGTTACATAAATAAAGACTTCAAATATTATCGTTTTCCTTAGTTAAAGAAGCAATCCTCTGTTTCAGAGGACTGCTGGTATCCGGGTGACCAGCAAACCTATAATTATACATAAAAGTATAGATTACTTCGCTAAAGAAAGTGAAAATATTGCAACAATAACACAAAAATCTTAGTACCATTGGCGCCAGGATGTTTCTCTGCCACGTGACCATGTGCGAACGTGTTAGTGTCTTCAACGTACCGACTTCTACTTCACAAAAATACGCGAAAGAAACCTTGAACACTCCGGGTAGATCTAAATTTCTTGTCAGTGCAGCGTAAGCCCCTTTTAATAAAATACAAATATCATGGCGTAAAAATAGAAGACCAGACTGAACTCAAATGCTAAATTGATGTGAACTTTGTTTGTTCAGATCGACTGTCATTTTTCCATTTTTCAACTTTTTGCCTCTTTCATCCATAAAACTGACGTATTACCACACTGGTTTGGTGAGCAAGCTTTTTGTAAACATCTGCGAGTATACATGCATGGCCGTTTTGATTTGTGGTTTCTTTGCATTGAACTTACAGTTATTTTGAGCTCAGTTTGTTGCTCGTGGAGTTGTTATACACGAATATAAATACAGTCGTAACAAAGAGAACAGATACTTCTTGCGGTACAGCAGGAGATGAGGCTTAATCGCAAAATTGTGGCATTTGACAAATTATGTGTTGGGATTTTTTACGGTTCAGGTTTTAATTATAAGCTTCCTTAAAATTGCGAACTAAAAGTCTTGTAGACTGGTTTTGAGCAATTGGACGAAGTTTTCTAGCTTGCTAAATAGCCAATCTCGTTTTGATAAGAGACGTTTCATTTTGAAAGCGTTTAAAATTCCTGTTTTAGACTGTAATTGTTGTAACGGAATAACCTTTAAAATAATATTTTTGAGACAGTTTTTCGCTAGACGAAGAAAGACGTAGTTACAGCTAAAAGCTGAAATTTACTTCACGTTTGATTAAAATACTTCACGTTCGAATAAAAGACTTCGCGCTCACAGAGAGACAGCTTGTAGTGAACTGAATAACTGCACAAACCTGAGATTCTTCGGCTAACTCCTCTCTTCATTAAGGCACCGCGGTAAGTAACCGAACCGGGATCGTTTGACTCCAGCCCCTCTCTCTTTTCATGATGTGTAATTTTCTCAGCCAACAGTGTCAGTATACCAAAAGAAAAAACGAAAACCAAAATCAAACTTAGCTTCATCGTGATAAGAGCGACTTGAATCTTCTACCTCAAGATTTTTAGCTCGATCGGTTCAGTGGGTTGTAACCGCGTTGGATTTAATCCAGTGATTTCGTTCATGTTAGAACAAGATGTCATATATCTGCCCTTGGCCCGGCAAACGTGTATCTGATTTCACTATATCAATGATGCAACGAACGCTCTGATTGGTTCAAATAAAACGGTGAAGACTGCCATTGTAATTAAAATTCAATAAACAAGTTGTTACAGTCCAAATTAGTTCAGGAAAACTACACTGTTGATTAGGCCCATGCATTTCGATTAGACAAGTGATTATTTTGGACCAGCTCTCCCTCATCGAACTGATACGTTGCCGTTAGGTTCGACAGTAGCTCAACAGAAGCAAGACTTCAATACAAACTTCGTCATCGATCGACTCCGCCGGAGGTTGTCATATAATTGGTGCATATATACCGTAAGTGTTGGATATGAGTACGCACTCGTTTGAATGACTGCTGCACGTGCTACAGTCCTTCGCATGACCGACAGTACCACAGCCCTTGTCAAACTGAACGGCTCTGGCGATGAGATAAAATCAAATATTTGCAATTCAGAAGCAGCGGTTTCACTGTGCCCTCGTCTGTTGCCCTTTATGGATAAATTTGAATATTGCAAGACGGAATCGCAACGTTGCAACTGCACTTATCCGCAAAGCGGGCTGTGTGATCGGTTAGGGGACGAGATGGGTCTGGGGGGTGCATTTTTGAAAACTTAATCCTTTTTCAAAGCTAAAGCGCTGTATTCATCTTGCACACAAGTTGCGCCAGGGTGAACAAGGTAACTCGTGGCGTTTTTAAATTAGATTCATTAGAATCAGTTTTTGCCTCAGGCTACAATAGTTCGCCCACGTTATGAAATGAAAGGCCGATTGTTGAAATGAAGTCAATCGTTCTGGTTATGGTGGGCATGCGCGCGGTCCAGTGTGTTAAACACTGTGGTGGCTAGTTCTGAATTGTCGCACGCGATGCATTGCTCGCGTTTTACATTATCGCGCGGTACACACATACAGATTCACAAAATCATCTCTTTTCTTTCCGGCCCCTAGAGGACACACTACTGCTTTTCTTCTCCAAGAAATACAAGCGGCTTGGAGCAAGTCTAAGTTTTGAGCTTGTGGATAAAATCCTAGTGTGACAAATAAAAAATAGCTGTACTGGACATTTAGAGTTAATTTTAAATGTCGGTAAAAATCGGTCGAAGAAACCGCGGGCACAGCTCAAAATTCAATTTGGCTCATAGTTTGCATATTGGTAGGCTTAAGTACCTCACATATGAAAATGATCCTCTTTTACTCAAATATTCACTCGTTTGCGACAAATAAATTTGAAATCGTCGTTAACGGCATTTCCCTTCAACAGAACCTTCATGAGCTGCCACGCCTCAAACAAAGTTTGAATTGTTATCATGTTATTCCTATTCGATTGATGCTTGTCATGTTCAGTTACTATAAAAACCGTTCACTACTCTCTCTTAAAAATATAATATGAATTTTTTAACAAGTGCACTTACAGCCTCTCGGAAAAGTGCTCGAAAGTTCCTGACATGCCTGAGATAAACGTGCCAAAAACGCCCGTCGTTCATAACAGTTCTCATCACGAAACCTCCTAAGACACCTTTACGGATAGTTTCAAATTTATGCCGTATTATTTTCTTGGGATCTTCAGTACTTTTGCAACAACACATTCCAAAAGTTAGTGTTTTCGACTGTTCAGCCACCGTATTAGAATACAAAACAAGTAAGAGGCGGGTGACGTATTCACAAGTTCCCCGCTTATATCCGGGAATCTTGGAACACTCCGAAGCTTTAGTGACGAATTGATTTGGCAGCACAGGGGAGTGATTGGCTGAGGCTGTTGCAGCAATGTCAAACTGGCCTGATAATCAATACAACTCCAGTTAAACAGCTGATAGAAGGCAATGTTTGCTGCACAGGCAGACCAGTAACCGAACAGGTGCACCAACTCCCGTTGTTAACTTGCTACTAGTAACTCAACACCAAACTGGTTACTGCTGGCCTAAGATACATTGAACGTACTGGATAGGAATTAGCCTGGATGAATTCATTAAAATATTAATTGGTCATTTAAGAAACCACCTGGAGACCATATAAAAGGTCAGGGCGGAAAGAACATGCGAGCGAGGGCAAAAATCACCTGCCGCGTGAAAACATGATGTACGGATTAGCCGCTCGTGTAGCGAGCCGGCTCGTCACAAGCGTGTCACGTTAAGTTTTCACGTGACAGGCGATTCTCACGCTCGCTCGCGAGTGCTGTTCGCTCGGCTATCCCTGAGTGGAAAGAGAAACGCTCGTAGTTTACTTAAATTCATGTCATGACTTTCGAAAAAAAAACAAACCGAAACAACTGGATGTTTTTGCAGGCTAAGTTGAATCGGGTCCTTACTGTTTTGAAGTTCCTGGTATGACCATTCAAATGAAAGATATTGAAGAAATTCTCGCGTGTTGCTGTTTGTTATGTACACGAGTTTGTGGATGAAATCCCAAACTGAGACCACTCAGCTGAAAGCTGTTGATGAGTACGTTCCTGTGGCGCTTTTTATTATGCTGTACAACGCTGTTCTGGCTTTTGAATTTGTGGAAAAAAAACTTAAAGTGTGACTATTCAAATGAAATCTGTTGAGAAGTATTTTCCTGTGGTGTTGTTTATCATGCTGCATAACGTGGTTCTAGCGTTTGAGTCTGTGCAGGAAAAACCTAAAGTATGCCCATTCAAATGAAAACTACTGAGCAGTACTTTCTTGTGGTGTTGTTTGTTATGCTGTACAAGGCTGTTCTAAGTTTCGAGTCTGTGGATGAAATCCTAAAGTGTGACCATTCAAATGAAAGCTACTGAGCAGTACTTTCTTGTGGTGCTGTTTATTATGCTGTGTAAGGTGGTTCTAACTTTTGAGTCTGTGGATGACATCCTAAAGTGTGACCATTCAAATGAAGGCTGAAGAGCTGTACTTTCCTGTGATGCTGTTTATTATGCTCTACAAGGCGGTTCTAACTTTTGAGTCTGTGGACCATTCCAAGTGTGACCATTCAAATGAAAGCTGAAGAGCTGTACTTTCCTGTGGCGCTGTTTAGTATTAGTAAAACGTAGTTCGAGTCTTTGATTATGTGGATAAAATCCTAAATAGAGGTTATTCTAATGAAAGCTAACTAGTGATCACTCCTTTTCTTAATGGTGTTCTTTTTTCAATATCTCCCGGCAAAAAATGTCTCCTGGTCAACTGTGTTTGTTTTCTCTGGTACTCTTCAACCGAATTCATTTTGAATGTTGCACACGTGTTTCATGACTTCCGCTCAGATCTAGCTCGATCGTTCTCGTTTTGAGCGGCTTCCCTGTCAATCAAAACTACCGGTATCCCCATTTGTGTGCTAAGTACGTAGCCTTTGAAGCGTACTTGTCGACCAGGTGTAAATGTAAGGGCGCTAATGTTTGCACATTCATTTTAAGTCAGAGTCTTTTGTAAAGCTTTCAGTTTGAAATTCGGAATCGTTCTCTCTTTTCTGATTGCGGTGAAGCCTTTTGGGAAGTAATCAGGAGAATAAATTAGTCAAAGCAATTGGTGGTCTGAATTTCTTTCTTCTTGTAACGGTCTGAATGCTTGAAAAGAAATTGATTTTTTAAAAGAGAAAGAATGTTGATCACTAGAATTTGTTTGTACACCAAGGCAATATCTCCCTGGTTTACAATTTGCTTTACTATCATCATTTGAATTAAAGAAATTTGATGACGACGAGGGTTTTGTGAGACTAACGTTGATGCTTGATTTCAAATTCAGATGGCCAAATCTTGACATTTTGTCCATTTTGTCTTTTAATCGTTTATTGCGATCAGTAGTAGTTTTGTCCTTTTACCAAAACCATCACAGAAAGGCATAAGATCAGAAAGCAATAATTTTTCTTTCCCTCATTTTATTTCTATTTGTATTACAAGTTAAAAGATCCCTTAGGGGATCCTCAATTATTAAAAAAAAAGACATTTACTTTGTATGTTCCTTATTCTTAACCTTATCCAAAATAGTTCAAGGAATGTCCTTTCTTGGGCTTTGTTTTTATAACTCTCCTGATATGAACTCTCCACAAATTTGTCATTTTCTTTTACTTTTTAAGTTATTCGAACAAGGAAACCTCTTCAGACATAATCAACATAAACATCACAACATACTCTCCCTCCATTATTTTCTTCGCTGTCATTCATCAAATCTTGGCCATACCACAGGCGTAACTCCTGGCCTGAAGTTACCCCGTGGGGATGGGAGAAAACTGACAGAACAAGCTCTTTCGAGGGCGAGTTATATCCAGGAATCTTGGACCAGTGGTCGTCTATAGTCGTGAACTGATTTGGCGGCAAGAGAATGTGGTTGTCTGAGTTGTTATCACAACGCCCACCATGTCGTTTATACCGTTCGATGGATTGTCACCACAACCCCAGTGAGACCAGAAGGAAATGCTTTGAGTGTTACAGGACACGTAACCGTAGCGGTGAACCAACATAATGGCAGCTAAGTTGCCACTTAATGGGACGTAGAATCTGCCAAACTGGTAGCCTGCGGTGCAGGCGTTTTCTGTGGGCGCGCGTAGTATTTATAGTTCGCGATCGAGTAGATTCGCCGCCATGTTGGATGAGGGCGCCAGGGCAGAGAGAGGCTTGGAAGCGAGGAAAAGCGAGAGGGGGGAGGGGGTGGGGGAAGCTTCCCATCCCCCTCCCCCCTCACTTCCTTTTCTGCCTCACCCCTACTGCCCTAGGACACTTTTTTCCTATCCCCAAGCCTCTCTCGAGTAAGAATCCAAGATGGCGCCCTTTTCAAAATGCATTCGAATGCGCTCACGAAATACGCCTGCACTGCAGGCTACCAAACTGGTTATTTCTAGCTCCAAAACACACGGGAGAAGACTGGTTGACTTTGCGCCAGTGAACTAATGAGATAAAACAAAGAATTTAATAACATGAGGTCTGCGTGTTGTTAAAAGTAGCACTGTAAAATTGCTAACATCGGTTTTGCTGTGTAAATGGCTGTGAATGCGGGGCTGTTTCAAGTCATAAGCTCAAAGCCGATGGAGTTTTTTCGGTTTCTTTGCATCCTTGGAGTTTCCTGTTCAGCTCGTTAGTTTGCCGCCGTAATTACTGAAGGGGCTGTTTACATTAAGGGAGGAAGATCCTAGCACTATGAAGATCGTACAAGGAGACTGAAACAACTTTTCGTTTGGTTTGCATCCAGAAATTTCGGTCGGGTGGTTACCAAGTGGAGAAGGAATGTAAAATGAAATTTTTGGCCTTTAGTGAGCTGAACGCCCGCCCCCTGCCATGTTTGTTTTTCTGTCCCTAGTACTAGGACCGTCCAAGCGAAGGTAGTTTACACGGAGTTCCTCTTTATACCGAGCGAAACGAGGCCGTTAAGTCATAAGACAACGGCCGCGTTTGGAGTTCCTATTTGTACCGAACAAAACGAAGCCATTAAGTCATGGGACAACGGTCGCGTTTGGAGTTCCTCTTTATACCAAACGAAACTGGAGGCCGTTAAGTCATGGGATAACGGCCGCGTTTAGGGAAGGTACGTTTTTTCTTGGCGGGGGAGGGCTGGGGAATTTTGGTATTTTTTTTCCCAAAAAAGAGTTGGCCCGCCCTTGCGTTTTCATAAAAAAACTCCTGACCCCCCACCTCTCCCACAACTCCCCATAACTCCCCTCACTACTACATGGTATGTTCCAGCTGTAGAAACCTCAGAACGTTTCTCTTGTGAACGCAAAGTGTTTGAATATGAATATATCTCGATACTGAATGTGTGCGCGCTGAAACAAGGAAAATGCGAGCAATCAGTGTGGGATATTTACGTTTTATAGCTGAAGTTTGAATATGGAAGTGTTTGAGTATTATAAAAGTTTTGAACATAAAATATCTAAGGGAAAATACACGCACTTCTTTCTCCCACTAGCCGGCATTGCTGTTGGTTATTTTAACAGAAAGGCTTATTTGTTTAGCATGCAAAATCTGCCTCTCAAAAACAAATATTTCCTACATTTCCGACAGGGTAGAGTGCATTGTTGGATCTACTAGCAACTCTTCAGAACTAAACAACTCAGCCGGGAGATCAGGCAGCGGATAGCCAACAGCAAGAAGCTGAAGAAACGATACGTGAGTCAAATACTTCTCGATAAGGACGGAAAAGGACACGAGTCCTCCGAGAAAAACTATGTGCCATGGCATAATATACATGTAGAAATGTAACCTAGTACCTATAATATTAAAAACACCAAATTGAATCAAAGTAGGTGAAAAGCAACATCATAATTATTAAAGATGTGTTTATTGCTCATCGTGGTGTAAGATAGGTAAGATGAACGTTTATTCGTTTGTCTCATGATGGAATCGCTACCCTACATAAGGTTCTACCCTACATAAAAGGTGTATCAGAGGTTCTTCGCCGCTGCCTACAACAACAAGGCGTACGCACCGTCTTCAAATCAGACACAACTCTTAGGTCTCACTTAGTGCGACCGAAAGACACCCTTGAACCAACTAAACAAGACGGTGTCGTCTATAAAATTCCATGTGAGTGCGGCAAAGTATACATCGGGGAAACAGGGAGAGCGATGCAAGACAGGATAAAAGAACACGACAGAGATATACGGCTTGCTCGTACGCAAACCTCCGCAGTTTCGGAACACGCTAACGAAACGGGGCATCTTCCTATTTGAGGGGTGGCGAATGGTACCCAGAAAATCCTGGGTCTCGGAAAATTTTGGTCTGATCTCAAAATCTCGGAAGCCTTTTTGATGAGTCACGAAGTCTCGTTTTTTTTTGTGTTCTTTGTGTCTCGGAGTCTCGAATTTTTGGCCGCAGGGTCTCGTAGTCTCGGATTTTTTTTATTTCAGCAAGGGTCTCGATCAAAACGTATCGTTGTGAGCGAGGAAAGTCAGTGTCGCACAGCCCGCTCGTTACATTGTTTACTCTACTCGGTCTTTCGAAGGAAGGCCCGAGGAGAGAAATGGTTGTCTCAAATGGCACGCATGCTCATTTGATCAAGTTTCGGCTGACAATAACAATACACTTGTCATGAAGTTTCAGACGCCATACTGAAATTGCTTGAAAGTGAGTTTATTAGGAGTATTCGGAGTATTTAGAATATACTGGCGTGACACGCCGGTATATTCAGTCAAAGATTACGCATAATAATAATAATAATAATAATAATAATAATAATAATAATAATAATAATAATAATAATAATGACTTTATTAACGTGTCAAAACTGTAGTAGCTGAGGGGAAAAGTCCCCTCTACTAATTGTGGACACCTAACCTGCCTAACTAAAAACGTAATTAAAGGTGTAGATTACTCACGGTGTAGAATTTTAAACTCTTGTCGTATCGATACTCTTAAAATACAAACTTAAAATCATTTTGTTTTTGTCTTACCGTACGCGTGTTAGTCCGATGTTTTGTGATCTTCGATCTTTGTAGTACTTCACGCTCATTAGAATTGTGCTATGTTTTGTTCTTGGGTAAGACACTTCACTAGCTCTCACAGGGCCTCTCTCAACACTGGAGTAAAATAAGTCACGGTAGCGGTGATCTGTCAGGAAATACAAAAAGTGATATTCCATTCCATTCACGGGGGAAGTAGCAAATTCTCCAAGGTGTTTCAGTTAAGCCACTTGGCACATGAAGACTTGGTACTTTCACGTCACATGTTATGTACCAGTCAATTCGAAGCTTCAACATTCCCCCCCCCCGGGTGGCTTGTTCAAATTCCCTCCCCTCGGGGCAAAAAAGTCGTTCGAATGCCCCACCAATTAGTACTGTTATACCTCTCCTCAAAGACAAATTTCGCCTTCAATGAAACACTCTTCACACTTTTCAGAGGGAGATATGCAGTGGTAACACCTTCAAATTGAGTTATTCACTAACAAAGGCGAAATTCTATTTTGTCAAGCCGTCAAACCTTGCAAAAAACCGAAAAATCTCAAGGGAACATTACGCCAGAACAAGAGATAAATCCGGTTCAAATTCCCCGCCCTGGCAAAGCAACGTTCAAATTCCCCCCTTCCCGGGCACAATGGACTGTCAAATGCCCGAGGTATGCCCGGGGGGGATGTTGAAGCTCCAATTTGACCGGTACATTACTGGCGATATCTGTGTGGAAGTCTTAGAGATCGCCCTCTGGAGGTAACAGCACCATTGTCTTCTTCGACTGTCATTTCTGTCGTGAATTCTTTTATGGGAATTTGGCTTAATTCTGTCACACAGTGATGATAAATAACTTCACCAATCTCCAAATGAAAGTCATCTTCAACATAACTGATGGAGTCGTCGGCTGTTAGCTCACATACAACTTGATCCAACTTGACCATACCGGTAAACTCATAGTGAAACAGCAAACAGTCCTCTGAAACTGGTGAGTATATGTGCAGTTTTGCTGCATCACTTGGTTGGTTTGGCCTCCAATCTTGCGCCAACATTCCAAGCAAAAACATTCCTGAAGCCTTACGATCGTGTGACACCAGAAGGGTGGATCCCTTCTCAGAAGGGAGACAGGATTCGGAATCTTTCACACTGCCTTCATTTCTGCGAGAGACGTCGCCGCCATCGCTTTCACTACTGCTCGACTCTTGCGATACAACGTTGTTCCTCATCTCCACGAGGCAAGAAGAAGGGTTTGCGGTGAGTGTTCGACGGTCATACGCAGAAATAGGAAGGGTTACGGGATTATCCTTTGTAGACTTAGCTCTTACTGAGAGCTGTAGTGTTGGCTTCCCATACTCGTGGGCCCACTTTCTCAACTCAGACACCTCTTCGCTAGTTCTGGGGTGTTTTATCGGCCGTGGGATTTTTGTCGGATTTTGTCACCTTGTCGGATTTTAAAGACAAATGGATAAACTACAACAAAACGGCGAAAACGCCGATGTCCGGTACTTTTGCTCCTTATAACTCGTGTAGCTTGCCAGTGAAATCGCTCTTTCGAGAAATACGTCATCTGCGAAAGGTTCCTGGTAACACTTATTGATAACACATTAAAAGAAAACTCTCTTTCTCCACACTTAAAACTCTCTCTCCACACTTAAATGTTTCAGTTTCGATAAAAGACAAGCAAAAAGATTATGTAGCAAAAACAGAGGTGGAATCGAAAATTTTATTCGTAGCTGATTCGTACTGAATTGGAACGAAATCCTTTAGTTTGAGATAGTCTTGAGACCGCTGTCTAACGTTTCTCCTGTAGTCAAATGCCCGACCTGGCGGGCGAAGTTTTGCGGCAAACTTCCTACTATTAAAGGAGTCAAATAGCTTCAAGTCAAGAGCTTCAAGCCCCGAGTCAAATAGCTTCAAATGCGCGGGGTATGACCGGGGGATGGGTGCTCTTGGATTTGACTGATATATAATCTACTGCAAAATTCATAAAGACCATTAAAGGTTTTAAGTGTAGACTAAGTGTCGTAAACATAGCAATTTTGAAGCGTACTCAAGCCTGAATGTCTTTCAACTACACTGAAAACCTGAAGGATTTTCAGAACCGTTTGGCATTTCTTTAAAAAGATGGAATACTCGTAAGAGGTTTGCAAGTTCCGAGAACGTACGTTTTAACATACCTTCAGTCATGTTCTAAAAGCATAACTAAAACTAAACCCAGCGTCTCACGAAAATATTTCCAGTCAGAATTTCTCACGCGATTGAGAAAGCCGGAGACAGTTTACAAGCTATACGTGTTTACAGGACAGATCCTGGAGTTGCAAAAATTCAGTTCCGGCAACTTTTCTTTCGGCGCGGCGTGAATAATGACATTACTGTATACAGTTACATGTTAGGTACAATTCCAGGCTCTCTGGATTATTTCCAGATTTGCAACGTGGTCGGCAAAAAACAATGAAGTGGAAGACTAAGAAACGACATCTAAAAACTTTACAAAATGTTCAGCTGGAAACACGCAATTGAACAGATATGCATAATGTATTGTTTAAGCTAGCCAAAGCTAAGCTAAGGCTATTCAATATACATCTTTTAAGGGCAATACCAAAACACAAGCTAGGACCCCGGGCGACCTCTGTAATCACGTAACTTACTCGATTATATTGGCTGTTACTTAAGTTACTTACGTTTGCACTTAAGTTACTTCGTTTGAATTTTTTTAGCTTTTTTAATTGCTTAACTTCATATGTTATTTTTCTAACTCCCTTTTGCCACTTTGCCACTTTGCTACTTTGTTTTTGTAAGCGCAACACAGAAAGCTCGCGTATTCAACCATTTTACATTAGAATTTTTGAAAATGCTCAGGTAAATCTTCATGAAAATCTTGCATTTCACAGGGTGTTTCCCTTTTTAGCTCATATCTTCAGGAACAAAATTACATAGTTCTGCTGAAATATTTCAACTTCAGAAACTAGTGGTCCCTTCCCATTTTAACCTTTCACATTCTGATGATTCTCTCTGCTGTTTTTCACTGATGTGCAGGATAGGTTAAGGAAGCAGAAGCCTACTCGAACAGGAACATTTCAGATTTAAATGCATACACTTCACACTTTATTTATTATTACAGGATACTACTGATAGGAGTGACCAACACCTTACAACTGAACAGCATTTAGTAGTGGTACACTAGTTATTATTGGTGCATTCATTCGACCAGATTCTGTAATAAAAGTCAAAATGAATGCTCTATAACAGTCACTTAACATCCACACTTGGAAGAAACAGTGCATTAGTGGTACTTGTTGACCTAAGATGTCAAGAATATATTTAGCAAACTTAATAACTCAAGCATTCCCATATAAGGGACTGCATATTGTTATTCTGAAATATGGTTGATAAAGCACGACCTAAATTAAGAAACATAGTTTAATGGTACGGCAGATTTTTGCAATTTCAAAGCTCTATATTACACTGAAACTTTTTTCCTTTTTTATGTAGTTGTAAGGTAGTTTCTGATGAACTGTTTTGAACAACCATGTTTAACTTGAAGTTGATGTAAGTAACTGTAAATAGATTTCTTATGTACATATATCCATGTGTGCCATGAAGTAAGTATGTTGGTAAATACTGAACTTTTTAGTCAACTTATGAGAATAATTCTTTTCAGATACTGTAAATGAAGGAATACGCAACCCGTCTACGAGGTCAATTTTGGAATAAGCTCCCAGGGGATGATTTAGTCATATACGGTAAAATAGATCAAAACTATTTTTCTCCCTGTTGTTCATATTAATCATGGATTAGCTGGTTTTTGAAGTGCTCTGAGCAAATAACAGTAGAGTTAGATACAAAAAAATCATCTTTTCCATGCCGGCGCTTGATCAGGTTGCACCACCAATTTCTTCGCGTTAACTCCTTCGGAAACCTAAAGAAGTGATAGGGTGTACGTAAACCGTCTGATCCATAAAAGGTATTTGAACACCCAAAAGCGGCACAATTCTTTCCTTTACTGCTAGAGGAAGCAGAAGGGCTGTTCTGGCAACTGTTAGGGTCGTCCATTTGCAGCATTTGCTCACAGATTCAGAAGAAACCGAAGAAACTACGCTAAGTTTACTAAAAATGACGTAACGCGAGTCAACCCCAGCCTCACTATCGTGTTTGCGCGGTTACCATTCCAATATGGCGCCGGGAACTGTAAAAAGGGCTATTTTTGTAATTTTGTTCCCAAAGCCGCTCCAGCCGCTTTTGATCAACCGGTCACCATTGAACAGACCTGAACTGTAAGACCTGAACTGCGCCGGGAACTTTAAAAAGGGCTATTGTTTATATAACTAGCTCAAACGTCTACATGTAAGCTTGCATTTGTAAGATTAATGCATCAGTCAATTCCATCGGTGCCCATCCCCCCCCGGGCATTAGTGGGGCATTTTTCCTCATTGTCCGTCCCGGGGGCTGGGCATTAGTCTACCCCGGGGGCATTTGACGGTCTTGTGATTTTCACGTTACAGTAATGTCACTTCCTTTCAGTGATAGGTTCATCGGGCAAGGACGATAAATTTGTGATAAACATTGTCTAAAGAGGCCAAAATGAGACGGCAGATCCACAGAACTAATGATTACTGAAGCAATAGATAGAATTCCCTGCTAGCAGAGGCCCCTTTTCCTTTGTATTCGCTGAGCTGACGGGCGGGACGAAAAGGGACCTCTGCCATGGGTCGAAACTCCCTTTGATTGAATCGTGGACGGCGGTTTCCGAAACGCATGCTCCCTGTATTGTTTGCTGACCGTGACTTGAGCCCACTGTATGTCGCGCATTCCTGTACAGTTATTCCGCTGTCATTTAGTGAGCCCGCATAGTAACATGCCGTCCTGGAAAGAGAACTAAACTCGTGAAGAGTTACAACGTTTACTTTCTCTCGTTTTTGTTAACATGGACGACGGAAAGATAAACAATCGAAAGAACAAGCTCTAAGAAACACTCGACAAGTTAATTAAGGGATGGAATTTAGTGCGAAGAAAACATCTGTCAAGGCGAAGGACAACCTTCCACCTCCAAAGATTTTTCGAGCTGCGGACTTTCTGTGAAATGCTCCAGCACTTCTACGAGTCTACGGTAGAGTAAATTACACATTTGATTGTAAATTTGTATCGAAATGGCTTTTTAATTGAGGGATTCTTCATATTTCTTACAGTTCTCGAGCGAAATCGCTTGCGCGTAGCTTCCCTCGAAGAAAGAATTGAACGCGTTTGGTCTTCAGAAACAAGTAAAGGCGTGTTTTAATAAATGCATTATTTAGAAAAGCTTACTGTCTCTTCTTCTGTGTACCTTCATTCATAAAATTTCGAAAAGTAGTAATCTCACCTAACCAGACACAAATGCTCTGTTGGGGTTTGATTTCACGCGCGAGACAACATGAGAAATCTCTTGCGGAAATTTTCAAAATTTTGTCTTTGAGATTGTATTTTTGGCTAATTCTTAATTGACAACTGGTGTATTTTATTTAAAAGTAAGAAATTTTAACTATTCTAGATCAAGTAAGTGTTGTTTTTTGGAACCTATAAATTGTCCTTTCGTACTGCACATGGGTTGTTTATTACCAACTGCTAATTTAGTGAAGCGATCATAAAACACGCAGCCTTCAATGGGTTAAATTCTCTTTGATTCCTGGAGTTGTGGTCATGTTAAAAAAGCTTCCTTGTCCAGATAACTTGAAATTAATACCGTAGATTAGACAACAACTATCTCTAGACGAACTGTCTACTTTTCTTAGGTTTTTGGTGAACTCGCCATTCACGACAACAAAACTGTGCAGGTGTTTTTTGGCGCGCTAGTTGAGAAAGGTGGGAGTCGTCAGCTGATCACGTGCTAAAAGCATCACGCTGACGTTTCGGTCGCTAAGTAACCGTGGTGCATGCTCAACACAGTTCATTTTGACCCATGGCAGAGGTCCCTTTTCGTCCCGTCCGTCAGCTCAGCGAATACAAAGTAAAAGGGGCCTCTGCTAGCAGGGAATAGACAGAAATAAGACTTATTTGAGACTTAGCTTGGCCTGATTTAGCTTTGATTAGGATGGAGATAAGCTCGAAAACTAAGAAATCAACTTATTTTTTTACCTGTACCACTTGGCATTTGAACAGCTCCTTTATCCCCGCCGTGGGGCATTTGCCGGTTTGTTTTTAAAAAATCCTAATGCCCGGGGGTCGGCCCCCGGGGGGGGGGGGTGATGGGCACTGCTCGAAATGCTTGATGCATAAGATAAAAGAAGCTGGAAAGTCAGTATTTCCTTCTTACTAAATTCTTGGTGATCCCAAAGAAAAGGGCCCATTCCTCTGCTTACAGGGCGAAAAACGCAAGAAATTAAAATCCCTCCTGACTTACTGGCTTGCGTATCTCTTTCGAAATGCCCTGAATCCCTCCAAAACTGATAATTTAAACAAGGAGACATGGCCCTTGGGGATTCAGCGCGTTATTAAGCAACCATCTTCCAACAACAGCGTTATGTAATCCAAGTACTCCGGGATTCTGCTGTTTAAATATGAATGAGAATAGAAGAATAGTTTGCAACTCTCCGCACTGACGTTTCTATGAACTATTTTTATAAGAACGTTGAGGCTGAAAAAGGGCTAAAATGTCAGAAAATATTAAGAGATTTCTAAAATTTTGTTGAGAACATTATTCCCACCTGTTTTTACAAGGCTGTAGTTTAAGAACGTAACGTTGAATGTAACAGTTTTTTTCTGAGCAATGATATATATGTGCAGTCTATCTGAAGCGGAATGATGAAATGCATATGGTTTGTATAGATATAGTATCGCAAAATCGCAAAATCGCGGACTCAAGTGAATTAAGGCATGGGCCCTCAATTTTTCTCTTAAAACGTGAGGGGGGTAGTCTATCTCTAAACGCTTTAGACATAGACAAGTGAAACTTTGCCAGATACTTACAATTCTAGTTTGTGGCAATTTCGCACTTCTAAAGTATGCAAATTAGGTCACGTGACTTCCATCGCCTGAAGCTTTTCCTTAAAATGGCAACACTTTTTCTTGTGTCCTTAATTTATTTACCACTTCCATAATATTAAGGCCGTTTAATGTATCACTTCTGTGCTTGGCCTTTTTAAGATAAATAAAAGCAAAGGTGTGAAGTAGGGATAAAAAGGCCCTGGGGGACTGGGTACTAATCGGAAAAACCGTTTATTTTCTAAATTATTTACAAATTCAAAAGTTGCCAAGCACAGTTTTGTAGATGCTTACATTAAATATTGTCTTATACCAGTCTGGTTTAATACCTCGCAACAAAAAGTGTTGCCATTTTTGCTTGAAGATTGTTTAGTACTTTCTGGCCGTGTAAGGTCACGTGACAAATTTCCATAATTTAAAAAGAACCAACTTAACACAAACTATCATTGTATGTATCTGGCAATGTTTCAGCTTTCTAATGCAAAAGCGTTCAAAGAATAGACCACCCCCCTCACTTTTTTGAGTAAAAAATTGGGGCCCATGCCTTAATTTACCTGAGGAGTCGCCTTGTCATACGATGTAACAAAAATACCAACATCACACAATGCTCTTTGCCAATCCCTTGTAATATTAAACCCAGAATTAACAACTAAAACTACGAACATTCAGTCCCGGCTCAGCCTCAGCTCCAAAGTTATATGTTCTTTGAAAAAAATCACTGTAGCAAAAGCTAGAAGAAAACTAATGAACTGGGGACCACCAATGCAAGAAAGGGGCGAGAGGAGGGAGTAAAGTGTGTGTGAGAGAAAGTATAAGGATATTGTTTAGCAAACAAGGTACAAGACATATGATCAGTAAACAACATGTTTCCCTTTCTTCATTTTATTTCTGTTTTATTACAAGTTAAACAAACCCTCACACAGTGATCCCCATTTATGCCCTTATTTATTCGAAAAGCCTCTTTTATGTTCCATATTTTTACCTTATGATAAAAAAGTCCAAGCAGTGTCCTTTTCCAAAATGAAACTTTACTGATCTAGGTACAAATGAAACCGCAACTGATTACGTTATTTTCTTTTGCTTTTTCAAAACTCCTCGAATAAGTCGGGAAACATCCTCATGATCACGCATAGTCAACATAAACATCACAACATACTCTGCCTCCATTATTTCCTTCGCTGAGGTTCACCAAATCTTCACCATACCACAGGCGTAACTCCTGGCCTGCAGTCACCCCGTGAGGCTGGGAGATAACGGACAGAACAAGCTCTTGCGAGAGCGAGTTATGTCCGGGAATCTTGGACCACTTTGTACCGGTGGTGATGAACTGGGTTGCGGGCAGGAGGATGTGGTTGGCCGAGTTTGTTATTACAACGTCGACCAGATCTTTTAGTCCGTTCCATGGATTGACACCGCAGCCCCAGTAAGACCAGTAAAAACTAATTCGAGTGTCACAGGACACGTAACCGTAGCGGTGAACCAACTTTATAGCTGCTAACTTGCCACTTGATGGGACGTAGAACCTACCAAACTGGTTATTTTTGGCTTCAAAACACACGGGGGAGGAATTAACCTTGTTCCATACACCTGAGAGTTAAACAAAGAATGATATTAATTATTATTTTCCCGGTAGCTAATGGTCGTTTAAACACTATAATTAAAGGAACTCCACTGCCAATAAATACAACTATATGAAATAAAATGGAATATCAGATTGAATCCAAATAACTGACTCGAACTTTGTTTTTCATGTTCAAATCGACACTAATTTCTCTAGCTTTCTTCACTGATTTTTGTTAAGGTTTTTACTTGCCTTTTTTGGCTTCCGGCACTGGAGCCTATGGAACTACGACACCGTTTTGGTGGGCAATTGTTTATTTTGTTAACATCCGTGATACTAAAAACAATCAAGACTATATTGAATTACAGCTTTTTGCTTTGAACTGCATGCATGTTAAGTTCGTATTGCTGTTCGTAGAGTTGTTCCGCAAAACGACCGAAGCGAAGAGAACAAGTATGCCGTGAGTTCCGCCTATTCAAGTAAGGTTCGCCGGTGGCTCAGTTTTTTTTTAGCCATGCATGTAGTGGAATTTTAAGACTTTGCTTGAACCTTTGGAGAGAAGGCGATATTTGTGTTGTGAATTTTTTAAAGAATTGTCAATTCAAACTTTACTTTAAGTTTCCTCGAAATTGCGAACTGAAAATATTGTAGACTGACTTTTTTGCAATTGTGTTTAGGACTTTTAGTTCTCCAGCTTGCTAAATGAACAATACCTTTCTGATGAAGTTTTCATTTAAAAAAGTTTCTAAATATCTTGCTTTCTGCCGAAGATTATGAATTGACAAGAATTATTTTTTAGATACATATATATACTTTTTGTAGACAATGGGAGACGAAGTAGAATGTAGTTAATAGTATTACCCAAAGTTCCTGAAATAAAATTGTCCGCTTCATTTCAAGGTCAGCAACCAGTGCTGTAAACAGTGTGAAATAAAAGTTGAAAGGGCGGTTAGACTTCACGCTCGAATAACAAACTTCCCGTTCGGTGAGTGGAATTTTTTAGTAAAATGATCCGCTGCACAAACCTGAGATTCGTCGGCTACCTCCTCTCTTCCTCAAGGCACCGCGGTAATTAACCGATGGATCGTTTGAAGCCAGCCCCTCTCTCTGTTGATGATGTGTAATTTTCTCAGCCAACAGTGTCAGTAGACCAAAAGAAAAAACGAAAGCGAAAGTCAAAATTAACTTCATCGTGATGAAGGCCACTTAAATATTGTACTTTAAGACTTCTAGCTCGGTTGTGGGGTCTAACCTCGTTGTATAGATTATTAAGCCGGTGATTTCGTTCACGTTAAAACAAGATGTTATTTATCTGCCCTTGGCCTAGCGTACATCTAATTAAGTTCAGTATTTCAATGATGTAACAGACACTCTAATTGGTTGACTGCAATTGTGCAGACTGCAATTATCATTGAAATGAAATAAATAACGTTGTTGTGGTCCAAATAAGTACAGGAAAACTTTACTTCTGATTAGGCCCATATGCATGTCGATAACAAGTTGAACTCCTGGATCAGCTTTGCCTCACCGACCTGATACTGTTGCCGTTAGTTTCGACAGTAGCTCAGCAGGAGGATTCAGATTCAAACATCGTCATCCATCAAAGTTACCAACAGATGTTGCATAACAGAATCCTCAGTTTCATCATGTATAATGTGATTCTTGGATATAAGTGAGGACTCAATACTTTGATTCAGTGCGGTGCACGGTCCAGTCCTTCACCAGTGACCAGCAGTTCAAGGTAGTCAAACTGGACAGCCCTGGTGAACTGAAATGGTCTGAAGAGATTAAATAATATTTGTCTCAGATGCAGTGATTCGAACGAAATGTTAAAATGAAATTTTGAATTTGAATGTTGCACGATAAAAGAAAGTGCAATGTTGTAACTGCACCTATTCTGCAAAGCGTGATGGGTTTTGGCTGGGTAACGCGTCTACCGCTGCAACTTTTCCCAAAGCTGATGCACGTATCCATGTTGCACACAACTTTCAATTTTCCCGTTTCGCTAGGGCAAACAAGGAAGTCAATATTGTTTTTAAATTAAGACTTTTTTTGCCTCGGGCTAAAATATTCGCCGATGTTACACAGAGTCTAACACATTGTGCCAATCGACCTGGCCTTGTTTGAATTGGTTAAGACCTCATGCACGCTTTTTTTAAAATCCTGTATGAACGTCGTTTATGCAATCGAACCAAAGTAACTGCGTTAAGTAATTGGCTTTATGCGCGTAAATAGAATAAATATGAACGGCTTACGTAAACGTAAACAACTTTTTACGTTTACGTAAGCCATTCATATATCGTCTCTAAATTTATTTACGGACGTAAAGCCAGTTTAATTCACGCCCGTACGCACGTAAAATTTACGCAACAGTGGAAAATCCACCCTAACACCCATACGGTCTGTGATACCTGCACAGTATCTGAAAACTGCTGATCATACAAAACGCTCAGTGTACTGAATATTTCTACCCGTCCGACTTTCCAACGTAAGAAACTTATTATATTTCCTTAAATCTGAACCCTAGTTACAGAGAAAGCAGGGAATTAAATAACCTGTTTACGTAGACATTTGTAAGAAAGTAACTGTTGGCCTTAACACTTACTTACTCCAAGAGGATGGCAACTGAAGTGACAGAAAATGCTGCAACAAGATGGAGTTATGCCCGGCAATCCTGGAACACTCCAAAGCTTTAGTAACGAATTGATTTGGCATCACAAGGGTGTGGTTGGCTGAGGCTGTTACACCAGCGTCAAACTGGCCTGAAAATCAATACAACTCCAGTTACAACTGCTGATAGAAGGCAGTGTGTTTGTTGCACAGGCCAAGCAGTAACCGAACAGGTGCACCAACTCCCGTTGTGTTGCAATTGGCTAACTTGCTTCTAGTAACTTGAAACCAAACTGGTTCCTGCTGGCCTAAGATACACTGAACAAACTGGATAAGAATTAAACCGAATAAATTCATTAAGATATGACTTGGTCATTTAAGAAACCACCTAACGACCATAGAAAAGGTCAGGGCGATAGGAACACGCGACGAGGGCAAAAATCGCCTGCCGCGTGAAAACATGACGCGCACGTTAGGCGCTCGTGAAGCAAGCCGGCTTGCAACACAGGTTGTCACGTGGCAGGCGATTCTCACGCTCGATCGCGAGTTCTCTTCGCTCGACTATCCCGAAGTTGAAAGAGAACCGCTCCTAGTCTACTCAAAATCCATGTAATGATTTCCAACAAAACAACAAACCGAAACAACCGGATGTTTTTGCAGGCTAAGTTGAATCGGGTCCTAACTGCTTTGAAGTTCTTGGTGTGACCATTCAAATGAAAGATATTGAAAAAATTCTCACGTTTGCTGTTTGTTATGTACGCAAGTTTGTGGATGAAATCCTAGAGTTTGACTATTGTATTCTGTCGAAAACTGTTGAGCAGTGCTTTCCTTTTGTTGTTGTGTTGTTGTTCTTTGTTTTTTGTTGTTTATTATTCTGTATAAGGTGGCTCTAACTTTTGAGTTTGTGAATCATATCCTATGGCCAATTAACACCACTCAGCTGTAACTTTCCTATCGTACCGTTTACTGAAATCATGCTGCACAATTTGGTTCTAAGTTTTGAGTCTGCGAATAAAATCCTAGTGTCACAACCCGGCTAATTGAGAGCTACCATAGGGTCCTGGAGCTACGCTGAGCGTAAATTATTGTGGTGCTGTTCATTATTACGGTATCAAATAGGTCTAACTTTAGGGATGTGGATGAAATGCTAAGGGCAACCATTCAAATGAAAGCTACTGAGCAGTACTTTCCTGTGGTGCTGTTTATTATGCTGTACAAGGTGGTTCTAACTTTTGAGTCTGTGTATGAAATCCTAAAGTGTGACCACTCAAATGAAAGCTACTGAGTAGTACTTTCCTGTGGTGCTGTTTATTATGCTATACAAGGTGGTTGTAACGTTTGAGTCTGTGGATGAAATCCTAAGGTGTGACCACTCAAATGAAAGCTACTGAGCAGTATTTTCCTGTGGTGCTGTTTATTATCCTGTACAAGGTGGTTCTAACTTTTGAGTCTGTGGATGAAATCCGAAAGTGTGACCATTCCAGAGAAAGGCTGAATAGCTGTACTTTCGTGTGGCGCTGTTCAGTATGCTCAAAAACGTAGTTCTAGTTTTTGAATATGTGGATAAAACCCTAAATAGAGGTTATTCTAATGAAAGCTAACTAGTGATCACTCCTTTCCTTAATGGTGTTCTTTTTTCAGTATCTCCTTGCAAAAAATGTCAACTGTGTTTTTTTTTCTGGCACTCTTCAACAGAATTCATTTTGAATGTTGGAAAGTTTATTGCTGGGAAACGTAATATTTGCACTAATTTGCACACATGTTTCATAACTCCCGCTCAGATCAAGCTCGATCGTTCTTTTTCTGAGCGGCTTCCCTGTCAATCAAAACTTCAGTATCCTCATTTGTGCGCTAAGTACGTGGCCTTTGGAATGTACTTGTCGACCAGGCGTAATTGTAAGCGCGCTTATGTTTGCACCTTTATTTTAAGTCAGAGCCTTTTGTAAAGCTTTCAGTTTGAAATTCGGAATCTTTTTCTCTTTGCTGATTGCAATGGAGCCTTTTAGGAAGTAGTCAGGAGAATAAATTGGTCCGAAGCAATTGAAGGCCTTTCTTTATTCTTGTCACGGTCTGTCTGCTTGAAAAGAAATTGATTTTTTACAAAAGAAAAAGAGTGTTGATCACTAGAATTTGTTTCTACATCAAGGCACGATCTCCCTGGTTGACACTTTGCTTTACAATCATCACTTGAATTAAAGAAATTTGACCACGATGAGGGTTTTGTGAGAATAACGTTGATGTTCAATTTTAAATTCAGATGGCCCAATCCTGACATTTAATTACCTTGAAATGTTGTCCATTTTGTTATTCAATCGTTTACTATGATCAGTAGTAATTTGTCCTTTCACCGAAACCATCACGGAAAGACATGAGATCAGAAAGCAATAATTTTCCTTTTCCTCATTTTATGTCTATTTGTGTTACAAGTTAAAAGATCCCTTACGATGATCCCCAATTATTAAAAAAAGACATTTACTTTGTATGTTCCTTACTCTTAACCTTATCCAAAACAGTTCAAGGAATGTCCTTTCTCGGGTTTTGCTTTTACAACTCTCTTGATCTGCTTACAAATGAAACCACGAGAAAACCTCTTCAGACATAATCAACATAAACATCACAACATACTCTCCCTCCATTATTTTCTTCGCTGTCATTCATCAAATCTTGGCCATACCACAGGCTTAACTCCTGGCCTGAAGTTACCCAGTGGGGATGTGAAAAAACTGACAGAACAAGTTCTTTCGAGAGCGAGTTATATCGAGGAATCTTGGACAAGTGGTCGTCTATAGTCGTGAACTGATTTGGCGGCAAGAGAATGTGGTTGTCTGAATTTGTTATGACAACGCCCACCATGTCGTTCATATCGTTCCATGTATTGTCACCACAGCCCCAGTGAGACCAGTAGGAAATACTTTGAGTGTTACAGGACACGTAACCGTAGCGGTGAACCAATATTATGGCAGCTAAGTTGCCACTTAATGGGACGTAGAATCTGCCAAACTGGTTATTTCTGGCTCCAAAACACACGGGAGAAGACTGTTTGACTTTGCGCCGGTGAACTAGGATAAAACAAATAATTTAATAACATGAGGTCTGCGTGTTGTTAAAAGTAGCACTGTAAAATTGCTAAAATAGGTTTTGATGTGTAAATGACTGTGAACACGCGGCTGCTTTAAGTCATAAGCTTAAAGCCAATGGAGCTTTTTTGTCCGGGTCTTGCATCCTTTGAGTTTCGTGTTCACCTCGTAAGTTTGCCGCCGTAACTTAAGGGCTGTTTACATGAAGGGAGGAAGATCCTAGCACGAGGAATATCCTAGAAGGGGAAACAACTTTTCGTTTGGTTTACATCCAGAAGTTTCTGCCGGGTGGTTACCAAGTGGACCAGGCTGCATTTTGTGTAGGTTTCCTGGAAGATCTTCGGCGTGGGTTTCCAAATCACTCGGCGTAATGGCGTACGATCGTGGTCTTTGGCGTAAAGCGGCGTAAGACCGAGCCAGCGCGGCGTAGGAGGGTTTAAGGCTTGGATAAATTCTGTTCGAAAAATGGCTTATTCTACCTGCCGGTAGTGCTCGTAAAAATCGCTTATTCTGCTCGAAATTCTGCTCGGACACCCTTATTCTGCTCGAATTCTGCTTGTTACCCGAAAAATGTTCGGCCTTTTGGGCCTGATGTATTTTACGCAAATGTGGAAGGGAGCCTTGGCCTAACCCCTTAATACTCGCAAAATTGTAATTCATCTTACTTTATATCACTGATATTAGACGAAACAGTGGATCGTGTGAGTGCGTTTTAGCTAATAATCACATTAATCACAAGGTATATGCCATTTGTTATGTATTTAGTTTTCAATTTTTCTTACAACTGCATATCATTAGTGTCACTGATTTTTCCGTTATTCTGCTCACATTCTGCTCAAAAATCGCTTATTCTGCTCGAAATTCTCCCGGCAGAATTTATCCAAGCCTAAAGCTTACCTCATATCAACGATATTGTACGTTGGCGTGTAGCCGAGTGAGTGAAAATTTTTACCGGGGACTGGGGACGAGGTTAGGCGTTAGCAATCTCGTCCCCAGAGGCCGCGCGCATTTACGGTCGGCGGGATCGAAAATGCCACGGGCTCTGGGATAATCAAAAACCGGATGCCACTTTTGCGGCTTCCGGTTTTTTAAAGCGCATGTACGGCAGTTTAGGAACTGAGCATGCGTTATGGGTCGTGTAAAAAGGCGCGAAATATTACGACTTCCCCTTGTTTTTGGCGCCTTTGACATTCACGTGAGACTTGCATGAAAATGAAAATGGCTCTCGCTCGCAGACTCCCGAAGATGGCCACACCGGTTTCTATAAATTTGCTTCACTTCACGTTACAAAATTCAGTTCAGAAAGGAGACCGGACCTCTAATGAAAAGAACGCCAGTATGAGGCGCTGAAGACTGTTGTTGTTGAGGGTAAAGATACTATTTGTGTACTGCCAACTGAATGTTGAAGATCTCTTAGTGACTGGCTGCCTCCATACGTTTGTGACTGAACGTGTGCGTGATTTCTAGCAAAAGTGGTGAAGAGAAAATTAACTCTTTTATTGTAGTCGTATCCTCATTAAAACTCTTTGATAGAACAACAAATATCTAACTTGAAAGTTTTCAAGGGCACTGAAAACGTAGCCATTGTCGAAGAGTTTGAAGTGCCGCCGCAAACTTTATTTCACATCTTACGGCCCGTTACAAAATTAACAAATTTTCAGCGACATCATGAAAGAAAACGATAGTCATGGACGAGGTTCATTTAGCAGTCGAATAGTGTGTAGAACCTTTTTGTGTTTTGTAAGCTTACTAATTTGAAAAGTCTAACTGGGCAAGAAATCAACCTTTAAAAAAACATGTCTTTATTTTTAGCGCGCGGTAAGCTTATATACAAGTAAAAATTAGTTTTTTTACAAAGTGCGACTGCTTATTTATTAAGGAACGCACAAAGCAAATCAACTGTACTGTTGCTATTAAACGGTCTTGGACAAAGTAGAGAGGTCATTTATTTATGAAATGTACCCGAGCTTGCGTTGTGTTGTGTTCTCCTTTCAACTGTGCTGGTGTTGTGTTTTCTCCACCACTACGTCGGTAAATATTTTACAACGGTATTGGTTTTGTACGGAAAGCTCGTTTGCTACGTACTAAAACATTACTGAGAATAAACGCAGCAAAATGACTTAGGTACAATTTATTAACGATTACCAAAGGTCTGTAAATAATTCAGCTCAGTGAATCAAGGCAAACTGAACAGCCACTTTTTCTACAGCTAGAAACATTGAAAATCTATCACAATCAAGGATGGACGATTTCTTACAAAGACAATCAAAGTTGATAGTGAAAACAGTTTAGTACTAAAGAAAGACCTTTTACCTACACTCGAAGAGGTTTATCTGTTCTGCCAGTTGCAAACTTTCAAAGCTTACAAATACGACAGATACGTGTGTCTTGCAAAAATAAACAGGATCGCTGTTCTCGTTGTTTTTGTCATTCTGTCCGTCCGCTGCACCAGTTTCTGCACCACGTAATTCAAATATCCAATCCACCATTGACTTTTTAGCTACAATGAGATTATCCGCTCCAGTTCAACAAAATAAGCTTAAATTCTGTCTTCTGTTCCATCAAACTCGCACATGGCTCCGCGGAGTGAACGGATTTTTAACACAAAGCCGCTTATTTTAACTTCTACGACCGCACTGGAAAGACTGTCAGCTTCCATCCGCTTTAGACAATGCTGAGAACAATTTTCAAGCCACCATTGTCCATGAACCATACTTTAGAGCTAAAAATTAGAGGAATTATTCCAAAATTGTGCTCCTTCGACCGTCATTTATCTTGAAGCGGGTATTCATTCAGCTTTGTCAAGAACCGGTGCAACATATCACAAGGTTTTGGCGCCTTTTTCGTTTTAATCATGCGACCGACACTTGTTACCTTTTTACGTGATTGTGAATTTGACTGCATTTATCGATTCTTTGGGAGTTTGTATAGCCCATTTTCTGATTTCTTTCCCACTGTCCTTCTCTCACGTGATCGAAAACGTCCAGCAAAATCATCGCAAGACAGTTTCGTTTCCTGTTTTGAAACTTCTTACTCGTAGAGTAGAGTAGAGTAGAGTAGAGTTGAGTAGAGTAGAGTAGCCAATCAGATTTCGATCCGCCAGCATTTTGACATTGATTATCCCAGAGGTCTTGCATCCTTAGTGCTGACCAAAAGGAATGCAGCCTCTGGGAACGAGATGGTGGCGTTGGTGCCTCGGCAGCCGTTTGGCGTACAGCTTCGAAACTCTAGGCGTATCTTCGGCGTGAGAGGTACACGGAATGCACCCTGGCAAGTGGAGAAGGAATGTAAAATGAAATATTCGGCCCTTAGCAGCTGAACGCCTAGTACTAGGACCGTCCAAGCGAAGGAAGTTTACATGGAGTTGCTCTTTATACCAAAAAAGTGTCTTCGCATCCCTTGAATTCCAAAAATAATGGTATCCAAATATATTAAGAATGTGTAGACATCATTTAGAGATGCATCTTTATTTGTTTGTAATTTCTTTATTTACATATGTATATTTGTTACTTGCCTTCTTTCGTTTAATATTAATGTAAAACACTACCCGCCCAGACTAGCCACTGCTATTTACGGGATAGTGTAGTCCTTTTATTTTAATTATGAAATTGAATAATAAACTTTGAAACTTTTAGTCTAATGGTCTAGCTTTGTTATTAAAGAATATCTTACGGCACTGAAACTGTTTCCTGTCGTCTGTTGTTACCGATGGATAGGATGGAAATGGATTGAAACTTGAAAAAATTGGGCCAATTTTATTACGGTTAGCTCTCCCTGACAAAATTCATTTAATATCTTCCTCCTAGTTTGACAGGTGCATTTTTTGTATGAGTAGAGGCACCAAGTAATGATTTTAGCACGGAATTGACCTAAATTAGCAGAATCCTCGTGACGTAGCCCGTTTGAGCCATAAGACAACGGCTGCGTTTGGAGTTCCTATTTGAACTGAACGAAACGAGGCCGTTAAGTCAAGGGATAACGGCCGCGTTTGGAGGTCCTTTCTATGTCGACCGAAACGAAGCCATTAAGTCATGGGACAACGGCCGCTTTTGGAGTTCCTCTTCATACCAAACGAAACCGGAGGCCATTAAGTCATGGGACAACGGCCACGTTTAGCTCGGTATATACTGATGATATATATACTGATCAAACCTGTGGCCGTTAAGTCATGGGAGGCCGTTATGTCATGGGATAACGGCCGCTTTTGGTGATATGGGTAATTTATAAATAAATTAACAAACTTAGCTATGCCTCACCACTACAGAAAATAAATCAAATAGATAAGTGTTTATGGTACTTTCACCCATCTCGACAGTGACAGCCGTGAAATTACAGCTGATCATGAACCGAAAACGATTTACAGCTACCCATACCACCTTTCGGTATTGTCGCGTAAGCTATCCGGCGTTAATATGACATCTTCACGATAGCGTCATTTGACTACAACTACCAGAATTCAATTCGTTTCCCCCTTTCTTATGAAAATTTTTGTAACCCCAGTGAGGTTTAGATAACAATGATCCTAATTTGCCCCACAAAAGAACAAACTGTAGGATTCTGGTAGTTGTAGTTACATGACGCCATCGTGCAAATGCCCTATTAAAACAACTGTCAATCTCGTCCCCAGAGCCCACGATCCTTTTGGTCTGCGCCAAGGATCGAGAGCTCTGGCCGGTTCCGATCCAGGAGCTTGTTTTGATTGGCTATTGAAAACACAAAAAGAATCAAACCGGAAATGATATTAAAGTCAACATGGCCGATGATACTGGTACACCAACGAAGCGGTTCTCGTGCGTGAAGAATCTTGTTTGCAGAACGTGCAACAGTAATATTATTTTGAAAAACCACCCTGTAGATTTGTTCGATGATAAAGCCAAATTTTTCGGCTCGAAAATTGCTCGTGATGATGGATTGCCATCGCGTGTATGCAGGTCCTGTTACTTCAAAATCTCGAAAATTCAGGAGTTTGTGAGACTGATTTTTAATAATAATAATAATAATAATAATAATAATAATAACAATCTTTTATTAAGAAGCTCCATCACTAAAAGTGGTTTAAATAGAGTTCCTAACACTAGATATATATTATATAATGATACAAATTAAAATCTATAAATTGGAGCTAAAACCAAAATATATAAATAATTACAACATATATACTACAAGGATTAAAAGAAAAAATTCTTAATTATAAAAAGCAGAAAAAAGACACTTCTTAAAAATTGGCAAACTTGCTGAGTTTCTTACAGTTCTCTCTAGCTCATTAGAGTCTATGAAACAGTGGTACCGCGAACGATGTTTTCCCCAATTGTATTTGATTTTGGGGAGCTTTATAGTATCTTTATTGCGAGTATTGTAGGAGTGTATATCACTCTTTCTTACAATGCCCAAAGAATGATTAAGTTGGCCATTAATACACTTGTATGCATAAATACATGAGTCTAAGGCCCAACAAGAATCGGTTATTAGGGCAAAAAGAGGAAAGTCGGTTGGGGACAGTCCGACCTCAGCATCTTCACCGGGATCAAAAAGAGAGAAAAAGAAGAGTAAAGTACGTATGGAATTATTAAGCTTATTATAAGTCTGATCGTGAAGGAAATATCCATGTATTAGTTCGATATTTAACATCGAAAACTTTTCATGTTTGTCTTGTTTGGTTCTAGCTATAAAAGGAATTAAAATGTGTTCACCGGAGCTGAATGTTACTGTTTTTTTTTAGCTTAAAAATCTTACTTGTTTTCCTGCTGGTAGCTTATATATCCCTCAAACGCTCCTGGGCGGTGGTTAACGTACAAATGAAAATAGATTTATCACTTAATCGTGGCTACACTTAGGGTAAGAGGGAAATGGCCTACCCCCTTGAAATGGACATTATATCCCCCCGCCCTTGAGGAAGCCAGAGTTAAATTTCCCAGCTGTGGACATTTATGAATGCACGAATGTCAAATTGCTGGTCCAAGTTGTGACTGTCTGTCCAGAATTGAGTAGTACAAATTTTCACCCACTTCTCACATTGATTTAATGTTTCTCTTATACTAATATATAGATTTAGCCATGCCTAAAAGCGGAGCCTCCAAGGAATAAACTGGTGCTCGCTTCTCAAAAATAGTCTTGAAACTTTTCGCTCTGAAATATATTTCGGGGCTTTCTTTGGCTCGTTCCCTGTCGAAAAGTGTTTCTCAAAAAAGCCCGAAAGTGTTCAGAATTGTCCTCCAATATTTTGAGGATCTGTTCTGTAAAACCAAGCTCGAAAGATCATTCTAGAGGCTGAGCACAGCTTAATTTTTTTTCGGGCGTCATTTGAACACATATTTTACTCAGGAGCAGTCTTGCTTGGTTTTTTAAATGTTTCCATATCCTGTTATTAACTGTCAAGGCTTGTCAAATCTCCTTGGATTATTGGCTGTTGGCTTGAATGAACTTGAAACGGCGCTCATGTACAACAACAAAATAAAACTTATTCTGAAGTAAATGGGTTATCTTCATCGCGTTCGGATGTTCAGTTAACAAATAACATGAACCGCCCCTATTAGTCTGGTCAAAATTTATACCATCAAGATTGAAAACAAGCAAACACCAAACACGCTTTAAAGTATGGCATAAGTTTTGCGGATGCGAAGGAAGCCTATTTAAAGTTAGGCGCTTTGAGGAACGCAAAAAAAAACTTGTTTTTCGGAAGCTTTTCGGATAAAATAATCTTAAACCGACAACTGCTTCGCTTAAAAGATTATTACTATTGAAAAGTTCTAGGACAAGAAAATCGACAATTGTACAAACCGATCCGACAGTTAAAATTGAAAGCAATTATTCGCCGTAAGTGATGCCTGTACAGTTGCCTTGCGACTGTGCTTTGACCTACTGTTGTGAATTAACAAACACAAAATACTAAACAGAGAAATCATTTTTGAAAAAGTTTATTCGAAAACCAGTAAG
This sequence comes from Siderastrea radians, assembly GCA_964017195.1. Lineage (NCBI taxonomy): Eukaryota > Metazoa > Cnidaria > Anthozoa > Scleractinia > Rhizangiidae > Siderastrea > Siderastrea radians. Next base: position 3,808,283 of record OZ024899.1, on the reverse strand, counting down.
TTTATACTTAAATGCAATTCGCGTTACACTTTCAGCATGGCGAAATATTCTAAGACTACATCTGTCACAAATCTGAGCTCGTTTTCTAATAATTTTTGAAGTCAAAAGTAAATGACTCATTTCTAATGACATAAATTCAATTTCAAAATGTAATTTCTTTGACCGTAATAAATACTCAAAATCATGCACCTTAAACCCTTTAAAAACTTCACTTACTCGGTTTTGTTTCAGAACAAGGCAAGCTCTCCGCCGTGAAGAAAACAAAGCGATGAGGTCCTTTGAAGGCAGCTTTCATAACTTGACGTTTCCGCCTACTACCAGTATTCTTTTGAACTTTTTCTTTCCATTTATAGGTATTAAACTTTTTTTTCTCAAGTTTAAAACTACAGTACCGTCGAACAATCGTTTTGCTCAATAAACTTAAGCTTTTTAAAGAAACCTCCTTTTCAAAAACGACGATGGTCATGCGATTTCCCGCTAAGAAAAACGCCGTTTGCCCAAAAGCACGGCGCGATTTCCCACGAACGTTTCAGGTTGAAGGCTCCCGATCCAGTTAAAGCCCGCGTTATACCTTAGCAGCGGTAGAGTTTGGAGAGGAGTCCGCTGGCCCCGATAGTATTGTGCGTTCGATCACGTGAGAATGTAGTTTTCCGCTCTCCTAAAAACGCTCTTGTGTTACTTCGTTCTATGACTGAATTTGACCGTGTTTGTGTTGAGAAGTGGTGGCAAAATTGTCTTCTAGTATAGGTATTCTTGCTCGGAGGCTTAAGTTTTTTTTTGGATTGAGAATTTGGAATGACAGGCTACTTATTTGGCCTTTTTACTAAGTATTCACTTTGTGTTCGAGAAGGACTTCGACTGAGTTTACAGTGTGACAGCTCAAAATTGATCCAGTTGGCACAGGCCAGTTTCACGTTAAAACGTCTTTGTGTTTGCTACAGAGTACTTTTGGTCAATGGAAAGGTACGTGGATGACCTTCGTCGATAACAAGATGGCTCAAGAGAGGATTTGTTTGAAGGCGGCTTCGCAAATATTTGTAGAACGAAAACCACCTCTTCTAGTCCTGGCTCTGCACATCGAACAGTGCTAACCAATCATTCCTGTTATTCAGTGGAAGTTTGTAGACATGGTTTCAGTTTGCAGCTATTTTGAATTTCTGAAAGACAAGTGTTTTTCAATATGCGAAGAAAGATGTCAGTGTTTTACGCAACGTGGTTTGGTGTTATGAAATCTAGATGTAATGATGCAGATGGTCGCGGCTTTCTGCCATCTTAGTGGAAAAATTTGACAGTTGCCACAGGTTAATTTTCACTTTTTCTTGTAGTTTATTTCTTTATTTGTTGAAATATCACGAAGTCTAGTTAACAGCTGACCTATGAGTATTGTGCGACTCGCTCAAAAGTTCAGGTTACTTCACTGGAGTGCATTAAAGTAAGTTTATAAAGCTTAATCTGTAGAATGCTCTTTCTTTTTCGTTATAAGTCGCTGTAAAACTACCATTAGACTATTGAAATGATTCCCGTAGGAATATCTTTGATCAAGTATTCCCTTCTGTGATTTTCATACCCATGGTCATAAATTTCCTGCCCGTTTTTAGGAAAGATAGCATGCAGCCCCACCGGCTGCAGCCGCGAATTCCGTGCGAATTTATCCGCTCCGGCCTGCGCTCTGCATGAGTGGTTGAAACTTTTTTCCGAAAAGTCTGATTGCAGAGATGTCGTCGAAGCAAAGGGAGTCGAACTTGTGACCATTTTTGTTTTATTTGACATGAAGCTTATATTTGAATCTTTTGCTTGTTGCTATCCTCTCTAAAGAAATTTTATTTGGTGACTTGCCTAAAGGGGAAAAAACCCTCAAGGCGTTATGGGGATACCGTATAGTTGAGGCAAAAATTATAGGGATACAAGCCTAATTTTCACCGTCAACACGGCAGGGCCCGCCTGAGCCTACTGGCCTTTTCATAAAGATTAACTATCAAACTACATTTTTGTGCAAAAATAATCCAGGATACAAAGATAGATCCAGATGTATGTCCACGTCAAACAAGAGTGATCAACATAGCTCTCGAAGACTGTTTCGTTTTCATGAACATGTCGCTTACACTATTACTTGGCTAGGTCATCTTCTAACAGTCTCCCAAAAATGAAGGACTGGATCGCTCGACAACAGAAAACATTGACCGACAAAGAACGAGGTTTCACGTACAAGCCAAACGAACGACGGCAGCCATTAGTATCGCAGACACGACGCGTGATTGGACGAATGAAGTCACGTGAACTGTGTCCAACACCACCTGGGATAGACTGGTAACTAATTAATGCGTGCGCATCCATTTATTGATTTTGCGCTGTACAATTGAGAAAATGAGTGTCATTATTTAAAGTTGACCGCCTGAAACGCTCGTGTTCCCGCCAAGAAAAGATGGCATTCTCCACTCCCGGTCGGGTTGCCTTGGGACTTCCCTCCCCCTCCCCCAGAGTCTGTACGGGCGTACACAACCAAAATTTTTCGGATCGATAGATTACCAAATTTCCTTAGCAATGGAGCTCCGCTGGCGGGCTTTGCCCACAGGCTCCGCTAATAATTATATTGGTATTCAGGCAGCAGCTGAAGAAACGTCAACAGCTAGGGTATCACTGTTTGCCTCCGAAGTTATCACTCCAGATATTTCCCCTCTTTGCACAATTTTACCAGCTGAGTGTAAAGAGCAAGACACAGCTGTTGAGTCTACGGGAACCAGTACTAAGACAAGGAAACTACCTCCAGGCATTGCCCCCCCTACCCCTGAGATGAAGCAACCATCAAAAAGTTTAGAAACCCTTTCAAATTCTGGACTTCAAAACCCTGCACTGGTAAACTGCTAGTTACAAAGTTTAACTCAATTCCCTTCAAACATGATTTTTATGGTATTTTAGCTGCTCTTCAACTGTAGTGTTAAGACTAATAATAACCTTTTGTAGAATACCCTGATAAATGACCCATTCAAACTGTCCGCTTAATAGCCACTGTCCGCTTAATAGAGGTTTCTATAAAATAGACGTTTCATTTTATAGAAAAATAATATCGGAAGGTTTTAAAGTTTATATGACCCTCTGGCATTCATGCCAGTCCACTCTTGATGGGTTCTTCTTAATACAGGTTTCAATGTACAGTGTTATTAAAATAACCCACAGTCAGACTTAAGCCTAGCTTCTCACTATTCGGGTACACAAGTCAGTCTACAAACAAGGTTCTTAAAAAGTTAACTGGCTCCAGGGTCAGATAGTCGGGTCAAATGGGAAGCCCATTTCTTATCTTGTACACCCATCAAGAAAAACCTGTTCACAGTCAGTGAACATAGTACATGATTTGAACGAAAGAGTCATGTCATGAAATGACATTCAGTGAAGTAGCTTAGAGAAGACAAAGCCATCCTTGTAGGCGTTGACATGTGACCTATCAAATAACTTGTGCCCAAAAATAAAATGAAATGCCCAAAAGTGCCTTGGGTGCTAAATCAAATTATTACAGTTTTTCAACACCAGACAGATGGTTAGTTTACATTAATCTAAAGAAAAAAGGGCTAATACTTATTACAAAAAAATTGAACCACAAAAACTTCAAATGTATTTTTGTACGATGTTCCAAATAGCCATTGCATTTCTTCTGCTGTAAATGGGGAGCATTGCCTCGATTTTTCCCTCTGAAGTAAGCAGATGAACATTTTTTATGACTTGATCAATCAGATTCAAAGTTATGCCACTACTTAAACTTGTGCCTCCAACAGAAGATCGTCCACTTCCAGGAAGGGATAAACGAAACAAATCAAGTTCCTCTCTTAATTTTGCTTCTTGTTCAGGTGACAAAGTCTGGAATTTTGTTACATTATCTGCACTCTCTTCAGCAGCAGTTGTCAGATCGTCTTGTATGCCTCTTGCCTCAAAAATTGTTGAAACACAGGAAATTAAACATTCGTCGCAATCACATCTGTCTTTATGGAAGTCACAACACTCATGGAGTGGGCCATTTCTTTTTGGTGCTTTAAATCCAAAGTAATTCAAAATCATATCTCTTTTACGCCTCTTATCTTGAACGTATTTTCACATTATGTCTGAAAGTTGCTTTCTACCCTTGGAAATGTCATGACTGTTAAAATATATGTGAGCTTTAGCTGGCAGCCCATCTCTCCCTGCCCTACCAGCTTCTTGGAAATATTCCTCCATTGTATATGGAACCCCAATGTGTACCACTTGTCTTATGTCGCTTATGTCTAACCCTATGCCAAAGGCAACAGTAGCAAAAATAATTCTTAGTTTGGATTTGCCCTGAACCAGTTCATCAACAATTCTTTGTCATTCATGTTCAGGATACTGGGCATGATACTGAGTGAATAGCCTGTTTCTGGCAAGTTTTGGTGCATCTATTGGTTCATATTGTTCAATGCCAAGTTCACTACTAAAGTAGGAATAACAGTCTGCAATGGTCTCCAGATTTCCATAGATTATTGTGAGAGGGAAGTCTTGTCTTTTTGAACGAAGATCTTGAAGAATAGGGTCCAAAACATTAACTAGTCGTTCATCCCCCTGGTGGCCTCTACGTGATGATGAGAAATAAATATTTTTACGATCGGGGTTTACATTAATCACAATGGCCGTAACGAGCCCCAAAGATTCTTCAATTTTCTGTTGCATTAGTTTTGTTGCAGTAGCAGTTAGACCAATAACTGGAGTCTTTGAAAATATACTTGTCAGCAAATCTAACTTGCCATAAGCTGGCCTGAAACTCTTCCTGTTACAAATTAAGAAAATACAAACTGTCAGTGGACTAAAAAGAATTACATTAATAGATATCAGGAAAAAAATATGGTGTCTGCATTCATGTTTAAAGGTGTGAACTATTCACTGTGACATATATAAATAATGCATGTATTTACAAGGGGCCAAGCTACTATTTTATGTAGGATATACAACTTTATAATAATATTATGAATAAAGACTTTCTCCAGACATTTCTCCAACTATTTGTTTAACAAATTAAACATTTTTGTGGTACGTTCAATTTCAAAGGTTATGTTTAGTCCAGAAGATACTGCAACTGGACTCTAGTAGTTAATTGAAGTTGATGGTGATATTGACACTCAGTTTTTCCCATCCTTCTGGGCAGATAAATGTAATAGGAAAACACCGCTTCTTACCCCAAGGGAACTAACAACCTCACATTTGTTGCTTGAGGGAGGGCTAACCCCTACGTAACAATTCCGGTTGATACTAAATTAAGTTAAATTAAACATGACAGCAATAAGCAAAGACAAAATGAAAACAGGGTTAAAACGTCTTGACGTACCAATCAACTACAAGATAGGCTTCGTCTACCACAGTTGCTTTGACTCTTTGATTAAATGAAGGTGTCTTCAGCAATTTGGAGACCTTCTTATTGCTCACAAGCACCTGGGGATGTGTAAATATCAGATCAAAATGAGAACTGCTCAGCATTTGGACAGGCACATCAAGTGAAATCTCATCATCGCTGCCATCTTCCGTATCCACACGATCTCCTCTTACAACACACACACTTAAATCGCCTTCCCTCATCTTCACGATTTGGTCACGGATAAGGGCGTTGAGCGGCGAAATCACAATAACACTCGATCTTTTTTCCGCTGGAGTTCCACCGAAGTCCATGAAATTGTAAACGGGGGCAAGCAGCTGATAAATTAATGATTTGCCATAACCAGTCGGAAGAACTGCCAACAACTGCCAACTTCATACTGCTTCTCCTTTAAATGAAGGTCAGCGAAACCTAACTGTTGCAATCCAAAATTCAAAGCTTCTTGAAACAGATCAATCTTACCTTGGTCAGCACATTCTCGTCCGCACAGCTACGCGGCTTTTTTTAAATTACGTCTCTTGTAGCTCTGGTAACGGCCAAAAATTTATTTGTTTTGATTGGCCGATTCAAACTGTATGCGCAATAACGTAAAAATTTTTTGGCTTCTACGCATAATGTTTTATTTCCGATTGAATTAATCAGGGCATTAATTAATATATTGACTTGATCAATTTCCACGCAAAGAATGCGGCTTAGCGCAGATTAAGCGACCAAATTTTGAATTCAAAGTGTTGAGATTGTCGCTAAATGCCAGCGATTCTTTCCTCGCTACAGCATTTTCTACAAAACTACAGCTTGTCCATAAATAAACTTACATGTAACTGTCTCATCAACTTTTGCAATGACCTCTTGATGTCGATGTTTAAAAACTTGGGCGCCAAATGCTTCTGGAAATTTTCGATGGGGTAAAACGTAATACAGTATAGCGTTTAGGGGTGGCGAAACGAAAAGTACACAGTTGACGTTCTCATACAATAGAAACCAGACGAATGTAATAAAATAACTGTACAATTCAATATAACGCAAATGCAATAGTATTATACCTTTAATCAGGCAAGATACAAATCCAAAACCGGTGAGCAAAATGCAGGGACAATCGTTCTTCTGAACAACTACGGCACGAAAGGCAGCTTCTTAAGTTTGTTCCTTTTAAAGCTCCAGGTTTTCCGCTAATTGCAGGAGATTAAGAGGGTCCCGAACAGCTTTTAGTCGATCCATAAAGCACCACAACTCGATCGATAGGAATTCAAATTTCTCAGTTGTTGTCAGAATTGTCATGCCCAGAGCTCCACGGACGAGAACGGAGCAGGCGCAATAGCACTTTAACAAATTAGACATGCGCTACCGGATGTCGTGTTACCAGAGCCCTACGATCCCACCGCTGACAGAACAGATCGTAGGCTCTGGGAACGAGAATGTGGTCAGCCATTTTGCTCTAAAGGCTGCGACTGCGCAGTTGAACCGGAAGTCTGCGATTCGCGGACTCCAAATCGGCCAGAGCCCTCGATCCCTGGCGCAGACCAAAAGGATCGTGGGCTCTGGGGACGAGATTGAACAACTGTATACAACTATTTACTGATCGACACAAGGCCGTTAAGTCATGCGATAACGGCCGCATTTGGCTCAGTATATATATAGATATATATATCGACGAAGATTGCGGCCTTAAAATGGTGGCAATATTCAGACCAAGATAACGGCATATTTCGCGATTATGAAAACACGCAAAGTAGTGTTAGCCGCGTTTAGCCCCAGTTAGCTTAACTACAAGCGACGAAAGAAATTTTTCGGTAAAGCTATTTCACAAATCTGACACAAACCTTTTCGGTCAAACCACCTATTGTAATTAGACGAGGCGGCATCGTGGCAAGCAAGCGATGGATCATCGTTCGAAGCTGGATCTCGAGCGGCCTCATCATGTTGTGGAATGTTTTCAGCCAACGGCGTCAGAACACCAAGAGAAAAGACGAAAACCAGAATTAAAATTAGCTTCATCGTAAAGGCCGCTTGGTTCATGTGCTTCTAAGTAATAGCTCCGTAGTTTATGGCGCTAAACTTTCTTGTACAGAGATATTTACCCAATATTTTTGGTTCGTGTCAAAACAAGCGGTTACGTTTGTTCTTGGAAAAAGGTCCATTTATTTTGAAAATTTCAATGATACATGGCAAACCATGATTGGTTTGTACAAGTCTGTACAAACATCCATTGTCATCAGCAACAAACTTCTGCTTGGTGAACGTACAGCACGCCGGTTTTGCCTCCCCCCCCGCCAGATTTTTGCATTCGTAGCCCTCATGGACCTCCTTTTCAAGTTGGTCCGTTGGGGGGGGGGGTTCGAAAGGCTAAAATCCGGGGTGTGAAGGCAAAACCGGCGTGCTATGTACTACTCTTAAGCCGTTCTGTGACATGATTCTCGGAAAACCGGAAGTGCCATTATGTAATACAACGAGACTTTCCTTAGGAAAGGAGTCATCGAATCACCATTGTTTTCAAGTCATATGAGTATCGGATGACATCTTTGAACAGGCTTTTTTTCTTTTTGAGAGAAAAGTTTGCTTTGAATTTTTTTTAGTTTTTTTTTTTAAATTGCTTTCGAAACTTCACATGTTATTTTTCTGACACCTTTATGCCACTTTGGAAGTGTTCTGTTTTTAAAGCCCAATACAGAAAGTTCACACATACAACCATTTTAGAGAGTGCTAATGGGGGTACCCAATTGTCGGTTAACTACTAATTTTTTGGCCAAATGTCATTTAACTACTATTTTTTTGGCCAATTGTCAGTTAACTACTAATTGTAGTTAGCTATTAACTTTCTTTTTCTTAAATCGAAAATTATTACATCATAACCCGAATTTTTCCTCACTTCCGTACGACAATCATCCTTGGGGGTGGACCTTACTCAAATCAATAAATAAATTAAGCTAAATTACAACTTCCAGACATAAAAAAAAAAACAATCAAATCAGAAATCTTACTCATAATGACAGACAAAGACAGTCCGAACTATTAAGAAAGATGAGAAAGTTGTTTTTGTTTTTGTTTAGTTGTTTAGTCTAAGTTTTTATCGAGATGACCAAGCCTGCGTGGCAGGCACGGAAAGGGTAGGGAAAAGGGTTGAAATTATCCACAAGCGCGAGAGGAAGGGAGAGGGCGCGCCTACTACCATGCCATTGTTTCAGCCGTATTTTGCTTCCGCCTAAATCGTGATTAGTCAGAATTACTTATACATGTATGACAATCAAGGGCCGAATCGAAGGTTCTGATTGGACACAATTAATTTATGTCATTTAAATACTGGAAATTCGTGTTTCTCAATTTACATTCAACGTAATTATAAAATGGGGTTGGGAAAGGCCTGCATGACTCCCTTCCTCTCCCTTCCTGCCGTTTCCTCCGCGCTCGCAAATAATTTCTACTTTTTTCCCTCCCCTAGCTACTGTGACCACGCCATTTGAAGCCACCATGGAGATCAAGGTCCAAGTTACGCTCCCTCGTGGCTGGCACTTTTGCATCGGAAGTGATTCAAATACAGTAGAACCCCGGTAACTCGAACTCGGATAACTCGAACCCCCCTGCCAACTCCAACTGAATTTCGTTTCCCTTGATCAAAATTTACCCCGATAACTTGAATTCTGGTTCTTGCAGCTCACCACGGATGCCCATTGAAATATCGTCGTGTACTCGGTAACACTGTAATAACAAACACTACAGCAATTTGATTTTAATTAGTGCAACGAATAGAACATGTATTTGACAGTCATTTCCTGGGTGAGTGTAACTGAGTTACAGTCACAGTACTGTATTATCACAAGGAATGCATAATCGTGTTACAGTTTCTGACGAGATAAGTTTTTTTGGCACCGTACTGTATACTGAGGTGCTGAGAAATCAGTAAACTATCAATTATTAACATGGCAAATTAAATATTTAATCGACCCCGGTAACTCGAACCCCCGCTAACTCGAACTGTTTTTCGTTTCCCTTCAGATCTCGAGTTACCGGGGCTCTACTGTAACAGAGAACACCATTACCAGGTCATGCAGCGTGACATGTAAATGTCCCGAAGTAGCCTCGCTGTTAAGAAAATCATTGTTGCTTTTAAAACATCAACAATCGTATTCAATATAACTAATAGAATGTCAGTTAACTGTTGACTATTAAATTATCAGTTAACTACTAATTTTTTGGCCAAATATCAGTTAACTACTATTTTTTTGGCCAATTGTCAGTTAACTACTAACCCCATTAGCAATCTCATTTTATATTAGAATTTTTAAAAATCGGGGAAAACTCCTTTTATGTTTTTGAATTTTAGTCGGCGGTTCTCATCAGACCTTTATTTATTGATAGCCCAGCACGTGTAAAGCAATAGATTACATTTCTGAGCTCCATAAGAAAACTTGTTGCCAGGTAAAACATAGGCCCGCAATGCGTGCAGAACCAACCAAGTGTTAGTTCCTCTCGAAAACAAAGCAATGCAAGCGAGACGTGCGTAACTGCACGTCCCATGAAATGAACAGGTAGCCTTGAGGGCTGCGTAACCGTACCGTCTGCCCCCCAGGCTGGTGTGGCAGTCGTGAACAAAGTCTTCCATTGACAGAATCTGGAGAAATTAGTAAAAAGTGAAGTCGTCGCTCCACGCTCAAACAGGTTAAGACATGTCCTATGACGTAAACTTCAAATCTGGTTCGGTCTTCCGGGAATTCCCTGTAAAAGTCAACAAGTTGTCTCGAACTCCAAAATCGAACAAATCGGTTCAAAAATCAACGAGTAAAGAGAAAAGACAAACTGCTATATCCTTTTGTGCTGATTATACTATCTAAGAGAATCGATGCATCGATCGAGTGACAGAATTCCAGCTAACAACATGAACCCGTTCTTTTCGCTTCGTGTATTTACGAGTTCAGAAAACTAGTGTTCACATGACCCCATCGCAGTTAGTTCCCAGTCACTGACATCCACCATTTTCTGACTTCAGTGCCTTCGGTCGTTGTTTTTGGCCGCGCAAGACACAAAATACAAGAGCACTGGGGTCCAGTTGGGATCGAGGTATTTATATACCAGTGGTTATTTTACATGTAAGTGGTTTGAAGCAGAGTCTCTATCACAGAATACCTCGATGGGACATCCACGTTCCGGTCCTCTTACCAGTCCCACTCTGAGAACCAACGTCTTTTCTGTTTTCCTTCCCTACATAATCCGACTTCGTCGATTAAAAATTGTTTTTAAGGTTTGATCTTCTTAACAGAGCAAGGGGATTATATTACGTCATCATTATTACGTCATCATTGACGACATTATATCACTATGAAATATTTTGCATTTGTGGTAAAATTTAGATTGAACAAGATGGCTAATGTTGAAATGTTCGATCTTAAATTTGATGAGACTGAAAATGTAAACAACTTACACGACGGTTTAGCAGAAACGTTTACCACCTCGAAGGCCAAGAGAGTCAATAATTCCGTCATTTTGTGGATTCGGTGGTACGAAGTCCACAAAGCTTCAGCAAAGAAGAGGTATTAAGTCAATATTCAAAGGAGAAGATAAAGAGAGAAAAACTACTCAAGCAGAGACAAAATGCACGAGAAAGCGCTAAACATTTTACCAACAAACATATAGCATCACCTGATTATCTATCGGTACCTTTCTAACAGCACTGAAGTTAAGTCATAAGGCACCAACTTCGTCTCCGACGTCCTCTGTATCGCTATCTGGATCTGTTAGAACTGGTGAATTGAAACAAGCACTTCCATGGCTCTCTCCACAGGCAGGTGAACAACCAAGTCCGTGCTTTCTGCAACTGCATCGAGCCGTGTTACAGTCCACCTTGCAGTTACATCTGATAACTCGGAGGAGAGTTTCCGGTGCAGGTGGTTTGTCGGTCATTACTGGAATTAGAGTACCATCTGTTTCTTTCCATCCCCAGTCACACGGTTGAAGCTCTTGATTTCCAGTCCAAAGTTACACCTGGTAGTACACTCGAAGGAATGAAATTTCGCTGCAGACGACGTTGGAGGCAAGGACATCACTTCAACTGCACCTTCTTACAACGAATTGGCATTATAAAATACTTCGGCATGCTGATATAACTGTGTTCTCTTCTTAAGACCGACGGCCTTTCCAATACCAAACAAGCGCGACGTGGTATCACATCCCAGCAATGCGTGTAGAAATGGGAGGTGTCTGCAGAGGTTTTACCCGAGCACAGAACAAGTAGCCTGGATGTCCCAAAACCTTGCCTTGCGCGGACCCTCGTTTTGGCTCTAGTTTGAAGAAAATTTTCTTCTTGCAATTGTTTCCATGGTGGCAGAGTAAAATTAAAATGTCTGTGTCATCTGCGATGACGACGGTGTTTCTGGTAGCAGATACAGAGACCACAGTCTGAGCTATCAAGACATCAGCATCGCCTGCAGCATGAATGTTGTCACACCCCGCCTCCTTTAACTTCTCACTCAGCATATTGATGAAACGTTGTTTGTTCTGTTTGTTTCGCAAGAAAACGTCTTCCTTTACAGTGTTCAGAAGATCACAGTGTACAGCTATAGCGTTGGTTGATCCTATTCTTAAGTGTGTTTTACCGTGTTTCCATGGGATACGATGAAGCAGTGCTCCTTCATCAAGAACATAGAGTGATTGGCTAGGTTGTGATATTTGTTCACGTTTGACCCCATTCCATAAGGCGTCAGCTAGCACTGGTTTACCTGCTTGTCTTGGGACAAATGTGGTTTCAAACAAAGCAGCAGGGTAGCTGCAGTGTTCGTACTTGAACAGGTCTTGTAAGTCGATAAATTCATTTGTGGCAACAACGAGCAATCGCTGAAAGAGCAACTGTGGATCAATTTGCACATGTTCCTTGTTTATTGCCACAGCCGCCTTTGATCCAATGGTGGTAGCTTGTTGCTTTCGTTTGAACTAATACTCATTGACACTCTTTTCCTGCATAGACTTAAGGATCGTCTGCTCGATGTCCGATGTCAACATTTACAGATTTGTGTGCTACAACTCCTGATACTTTGCTTCTTAGTGAGGTATCATTCTTAGAAAAGGGGTTCCTTGTGCGTAGAAAGCAGACTAGTTGCTCTGTCTCCTTGCAGTCTCTCTTCTGTCGAGTATCTGAAGCTTCTACATGTCGCTCGCTAGTGTTGTAAGCGACGCCAATGAAATCTTGCATAGACCTGTTCACGTCACAACAGAAAGGCATAGACTTGACCCACACTAATCTTTGCAGCTCATTCATACCTCTTCCTCTTGTAAGGCTACAAGTTGATTTGATGCTGCGCATCAGCGTCTGTCCAATTACCAAATCAGTTGAAAGACCAGCCCAGAATCTGTCAGTGCGGCGAACAACATGCAGACCATTTAAAAAAAAAAGGAATAGATATCTGGATGGTCAGTTTGTAATGTGACCATTTGCTGAAGGTACACGTAGATCGTTTTGGTATTCAAATTATGCCCATCTGCAGCAAAGTAAGGTAGCATCTCTTGCAACGAAGGCAAATAAAGACTACAGTCTCTGCTTTGAGAAAACGCTTTAGGATATCCACATTTTCATGTACTAAAGCCAAAGGCGCCCTTTATTTCTATTCTTCTCTTTTTCAAGTCTTGCATCAACATCCTCTAATGTAGCCCTTGACTCTTCATTAATACTGCCATCAAACAGCAGCTTGTCTAATATTTCTCTTTTTTCTGTAATAAACTACTTGACTTAGTAGACGACACGTTATCATTGCAGCTTCCTGGCGCGGCAGAACTATCCAGGGTGTCCGCTGTCGAAAAATCCACATCTGATTGATTGTGCTGGAGAAGCTTAACAGTTCCCGACAACTCTTCCTCAACTACTTGTTCTGAATCTTGGTCTTCCTCAAGATCAACTTCTAAATTTTCAGTTTGTGGCATAGAACAATTTGGCAGAGGAACCTGAAGCACGTCTGCAATAAGAATAATATTGAGTGCTGCGTCATCCAAAAAAATGACCCCTTCGAGCTCTAGCTAGTGTCTTTCCAGTTAGCATGTGTGTCCCAGCATTACTGTCATATACTACTTCTAGTGCTTCAGACAAACCAGAATTCTCCAGAAGACGACCTATGCAGCCAAGGTAGCTCATTTCTGTGTGTAGACCACCAATTCGTAACACCACGGACTTTAAATGGCTGTCCTGTGGCTCATTTGTAATGATAGTCCAAGCCTTCCACCACAAGGGCTGATCAAAAGTTATGACAGGTGTGGCATGCTGTTTTCTTGCTTGTTCAGACAGAAAGAGTAGGGTGGAATAAGTACAGGTCATGTCATAGGCAGGAATACTACAGTTGCTTTCACTGGATGGTTTCCATTATTTACATAAACTCAGACCAACCAGGTCGTGGCCACTTTAGAAAAGGAGAGACTTTCCATAAGATGTTTGTCAGTATTTTTGGTTCACCACTGGGAAAAATTGCTTTAAAGCGCTAGGGTCATCATACATCAATCAATCAATCAATCAATCAATCAATAAACTTTATTTACCCTCGAATTTACAGTGTAGCACTCAAGTGCTAATATCTTCGAGCCAACTACATTAATAAATAATTATAATAAAGAGTTAATTCTATATAACAAATAAGATAACTAAACTACCTGCACCTTGGGATAGTTGTGACTGAGATATTTTTACTCTTCTTTGTTTAATAATTTTATCGGGTTACCAATTTCCGGGGAACCACACGACATTCCTTGACTAGGGGTGATTGCTCCTATCATCCCCTTTCAATGGAATGTCCCAAGGTCGTCTAATGTCCTGATATTGTGGTCCACGTTGTCTGCTGCGAATTGCACTAACTGGGTTTCGGAAGGGGGTGCAGTGTCCTGTGTGGTTACCGAGGCACTTCTTAAGAGGTCCTGACTGAGAATGCGTGTCAGACCTTGGAAATGGGAGGTGGCCAAATTCAATGAAACTTGGCGAGGACATTGGCCTTGATGAGTTATTGAAAAAGCAGAGCTTGGTTGACTTTGTAAGTGCTTGTTTACAATTTTCCAGGGGTCCCATTTAGGAGCCCAAAATCACCAAAAAACCACCTGTCTGAGAGTAAACTTTCAGGTTACATTAAAATAACCACAGACAGCCCCCAGAAAATCTAATGGTATAGTGTGCTTCTAACAACATCCTACTTTCATGTCACGTGACACAATGTGGTATTGACGTCATAGGACGAGAGAGGCCTGGCACTAGTTTTATGCAAATTTTTTACCCCAGAAAATCTACCTAAAATAGCTCATTTTCAAACTTTCATAATATTAACCTGCCATCCTAGTTAGAAAGAATACATATGTGATAAGTTACCTTCTTATATCTATAATCGGAATCAAGGTAGAAAAATTTGGGCCCTCAAGAAATGTTCGTTTACCGACATCATTATGACATCATCCTTTCACCAAATTGCTTCTTCTGCAAAACCCTTAAAGCACTGTTAAATATGTTTAAGGTATATTTGAAACCTTTTATTGTAGCCCTTTTATTTTTGAAGAAAAAGTGCGGTTTGTCTGTTATAGAAAGACTGACCACTGAGACTGAGACAAATTGAAATTATAAACAGTCATAACATTGACCCCATCAGTCTAAATAATATTCACTTTTCATGTGCTGTTTTGGGTTTAGAATTGCTTTTGAACACAACTTTTACGTTTTCCTCTCCATTTACTAAGATTCATTATTGTTTGTATTAGTGCTTTATATAAGACACCATGGTGTGTGTATTGTCTTCATTACTGCTTTGTCAATCGAGCCTTAAGATCTTGCTAAACTATAGATTACCTCCACACAGGCAACACTGACATCAGTGATAACCACCTTTAAACTCAACAGGTGTCACCAGCCAATATGCCGAGGAAGCAGGATCCAACATGTGCACTTTGATCTAAAATGTGTTACATTGTATTAATTTGTGTTAGTAATGTTGGCAGTCATTTACATCTCAGAGATTTGCACAATTAATAATAATGCAGCTACATCTTACAGTTGGTAGTCCAAGGTGAAAATGTCCCTAAGACATTTTTTAGAATTGTATGTGTTTCTCCAAGACCGTATATGTCCGAGTGTTTTCATTGTTCGGCACCAGTCTCTTCGCGTTTGCCTAAAATAACCATTAGCAGAAATCTGGAACGTTTGTAGGAATTCTGGATTGCTCGAATACCGCAAGATAACTTTTGACGTCTAACAATAATTTTTAGCTTTCGATCATGCCCAATTTTTTCCAAGTGGTCTTGCTTTCATTTGCATGAGTAATAAAAATTCAGCTTGGCCTGCAGCTAATACAACGCTCACAGTACCATTTATCTGGGCTGGGTGAATCTTGTAATTCTCTCGAGAAATGACTGCAGCAACCTTAATCCAGACAGGGCAGGCCATCTTGGATTTGACTCATTCCTGGATAGTGATGGATTTCTTGGCTCAGTCAAACGACCTAGGTCAGTTCTGTGCATTTTCCCCACACATACTGGAGCTCCTGACGCAAATAGATCAATTCCTTCCTCAAGGCAGAATGGATTGAGTCGATGCTACCTGAATCGTTTTTAACTAGGAAAAAACGGGTCTGACAGCTCAGGTTTTCGAAAAGACAACTGTGTCTCTTAAACTTGCGATACAACGTACCCTGTTCCCTAACATATACAAAACACATCAATCTTTAAAAAGTCACTTGAAAGGCTAACAAAAAATATGAGAAAACTGAAAAACGGTATTCAAAGTCCTCAATAAAGTAAAATGACGATTTCAGTCCCGCATGTTTTGTCACACAACTCCTGAAAAAAAAAACGTAAAAAATATGCTGTTTGGTTGTTTCATCCTCTGCCCCTTACTGGCGTACAATGGTGCTTTAATGTGTTTAATCCTTGGATCTGAAAGAAAATCTCTGCGACTGCTGTCTTACTACTCAAATAATTGAAAAAGCGTAAAGGAATAGGAGTGTTCATTGTGTGTAATTTGCTCAAAGCGGAAATGCAGCTTTATTTTGAAAAAGGAAGGGAAATGAAGAGCGACGTAACCACAAAAAGATTCCAGCGACTAGCAAAACTGAAAGTGGTTGATCTATTTGGGCTAATGAATTTAAGCACATGCAATTACAATACACGGTAGCATCTCATTTTATGAGAGCTTGAGATGGTTGAACAAGTCGGTGGAGGTTTCGTTGGATAAAAGGGATATCAGTGATAAACTAAACCTTTCTTAAATGCTGGGACTTGTCCACATTAAGCCATCGTAGCGCCACAAGCACGAAAAACAGAGTCGGCGAAAGATGAAGCTTTTTAGGCCGTTTCTGAAGACACATGTTATCGCTGTAGGCTAAAAGGTAGCGTCTGTTCGTTCCAGTATTTCGATTTCCATGATGTATTTTAAAAAGGAAAACAACGATGGTCATGAGCAACTGCTGAAAATGCGATGTAAAAGCAGCCTTAATGCGAGAATGGAAGCGCTAAATAAATCAATGAACGACACGATGCGGGATCAGTCTCTGTCGGATGAAGAAGCTACAAGATCTGTCCTCTATAAAACAAGCTTGTGGATTTCTCTAAACGGCCATAACCTTGGTCAGTTGTTGTAGTAAAACCAGGATTGAGCACCGGATCCACTCGTGACGTCACAAAGACTATGGCGCAATAAAATGGTGGCCGGTTCGAATTTTGAGGGATTTTTCTCGTGTGAAAATGCACTTACTTGAAGAAAAGAATTACGGATCCGGCATACTTGAAGTGTGTACTGAACAAATAAGTGACCAGAAAAAATTGCATTTCTAGGGTTTACATGCCCTTTTTAAAGGGCATCCGTAAAAGGATACTATTGCACCTTTTTAAGACATTGCTCCTTTGTAATGGAGAAAAAAAGTGAAGAGTGTTTAAAAACCTTCTAAGAGCCTTTTCACTTCCATTCTATCAAACTAAAAGATTCACCCAGCCCAGATAGTTGGTACTGTGAAGTATTGTATCAGGCCAAACTGAACCTTATGACTCATGCTAATGAAAGCAAGACAACTAGCAAGAGATTGGGCACGATCGAAAGTTAAAAATTATCTTGCGGTATTCCAGCAATCCAGAATTCCTACAAAGGGTCCAGATTTCTGCTAATGGATATTTTAGGCTATTTTAACTAAAAATCATCTTGCGGTATTCCAGCAATCCAGAATTCCTACAAACGTTCCAGATTTCTGCTAATGGTTATTTTAGACAAACGCGAAGAGACTGGTGCCGAACAATGAAAACACTTGGACAAGATGGCGGATGAATCGCTACTGTTGTACGCGTATGGTCTTGGAAGAAACACATACAATTCGAAAGAATATTCAAGGGACATTTTTACCTTGGACTACCAACTGTAAGATGTAGCTGCATTATTATTAATTGTGCAAATCTCTGAGATGTATATGACTGCCAACATTACTAACACAAATTAATAACACATTTTAGATCAAAGTGCACATGTTGGATCCTGCTTCCTCGGCGTATTGGCTGGTGACACCTGTTGAGTTTAAAGGTGGTTTCCCTGATGTCAGTGTTGCCAGTATTGAGGTCATCTATAATTTAGCAAGATCGTAAGGCTCGATTGACAAAGCAGTAATGAAGACAATACACACACCATGATGTCTTATATAAAACACTAATACAAACAAGAATGAATCTTTATAAATGGAGAGGAAAAGGTAAAAGTTGTGTTCACAAGCAATTCTAAACCCAAAACAGCTCATGAAAAGTGAATATTATTTAGACTGATGGGGTCAATGTTATGACTTTGTTTGTAATTTCAATTTGTCTCAGTTTCAGTGGTCAGTGGTCTTTCTATAACAAACAAACCGCACTTTTTCTTCAAAAATTAGTGGATCTTATACATGACACATTCGTAGAGTCTAAGAAGTTATTTGGTCTACAATAAAAGGTTTCAAATAGATCTTAAACTTACTTAACAGTGCTTTAAGGGTTTTGCAGAAGAAGCCATTTGGTGAAAGTATGATGTCATAATGATGTTGGTAAACGAACATTTCTTAAGGGCCCAAATTTTTCTACCTAGATTCGGATTATAGGTGTAACAAGGTAACTTATGACATATGTATTCTTTCTAACTAGGCCGATGGCAGGTAAAAATTATGAAAGTTTGAAAATGAACTATTTTAGGTAGATTTTCTGGGGTGAACATTTGCAAAGAACTAGTGCCAGGCCTCTCTCGTCCTATGATGTCAATACCACATTGTGTCACGTGACATGAAAGTAGGATGTTAGTAGAAACACACTATACCATTAGATTTTCTCGGGGCTTTCTGTGGTTATTTTAATGTGACCTGAAAGTTGACTCTTAGACAGGTGGTTTTTTGGTGATTTTGGGCCCCTAGATGGGATCCCCCGCCGGAAAATTGCAAACAACCACTTACGAAGTCAAACAAGCTGTGCTTTTGCAATAACTCATCAAGGTTAATGTCCTCGCCAAGTTTCATTGAATTTGGCCGACCCCCATTTCCAAGGTCTGACACGCTTTCTCAGTCAGGGCCTCTTAAGAACTTTTGGACTTCACCATAAGTGCAGCAGAAACCGTGTTGATGCAAAGAATCCATGAGAAAGTTTGAACCAAAATGGTGATGCATTTGAATTGCTAAACCAAGCTGCAGGGGGAAAATAATCCCTCTTGGCCTTGTAGCTTGAATAATATCAGTATTTTGCCCCGCAAACAGGGCCTGTAGAAGGAGCTTTAGGCTGCCTGACAAAAATGCTATTGCGTTTTCGGTAGTTAAATCCCGGACACCGGGATATTCAGTAAAAGAATTCACCGCCTTGATGCTACTTTTTATTAGCTTTGCGGCAGTTTGAATAATCCTCCTTGTTTCCTCTTCATCGTTGTCACTTTGGTAGTTTAAAGTAATCGTATAATATGGAAGAAGCACTTGTTTTCCATGTCATAGTGTTTGCCTTTCCCTCCAAGTTAGTAAAAATGATCCTGTTACCAAAATGTTCCTCGAGCTTTTTCTTCCTGTACTGAACTCCATAAGCCTTTTACTTTGAACTAGTTTGCTCGAGATGTTTCTCCATTTATTTGGTGAGTTCTGTAACTTTTATCTCCTCATCACTGTTTTCTTCGCAATATTGTGCGACAAGTGAAAAAGCCTCGTACGTTTCTTGTAAATCTGCTTGAGAATTTTCAAATTTTTGCCCTCACTCTCAGCACCTTTAAATCGCTTTGGAATATCTCTTACAGTTCTAAAATTTCCACTACACTGTTGATGATACATGCTTTTTTCGCGCAAAGATCACTGGCGTATGATAGCCTACCCAACACGTCCTAATCACACTTTAGTGTAATCACAGACTTGTCTTATTGACGTCTCAAATGCAGCTGTTTTGACTGGAAAGATGTCATAGGCCCGTCTCCTGCCATCACACTGATCTGGTTGACAACAGAAAATGCAATTTGGCTGATTTCAGTTTTCTTGTTTTGAGATATTAGCTTGCACGGAGATGGAGTGTCGATCCGGTTCCTTGCTTTTTGCAGCCTGGATGTAGTATTTAACGCCCCATCTTTTTCTGCATTCCTTGTGGACATGTTGTCCTTCCTGAGTAAGCACTTCACTTCCTCTTTCTTCGCTGTTTTGGTTGACAGTAGCACTGCCTTTCTTACCGAGGGTAACAATATCTTCTTGCGGAACCTCTGATATGCCCTCGTTGCAAAAAACGGATAGAGCATCAGAGCTGGGTGTAGCCATTGCAACTAGATGTGTCCTTGAGATGAAGATCTGTGTAGCCTAGACACCGCGGACATGACGTATGATAATTTTTGTTTATATTTATTTTATATTCATTTATTGTATATTTATCTCAAATTATTTTTGGAGAAGATCCCAATGTTTAATTCAGTTTATTTAATTTTTTGTTATCTACTGTACTATAGTGACTTCACCTTCCCTCCGTTGTTTCATTTTTTCAAGGTATGGCAAAAACATGAGGGACTGAAAAGGGAACTTTAATTATACGTAGTGTAGTTATTCACTCATAATAAGCCCGTAAATTTTGGCCGTGCTTTGAAATCGACATTGTTTATCAGTCTCAAAATTTGCTTACTAGGCCAAATTCAAAATTGTAAGGTCACATTTATCCAATTTATTTAACTTCCTTTTTTATGTAAACAATACATTGTCCAATTCTTACACAGCTATTCAAAAACCCAACTAGTGTTTCATAAGATGTTAACCGTAGTGTGCAAACAAAGAAGAAACTCTTGTAAAAATTTGATGCACAGTGCACGTGGACTAGTGTTTCTCTAGAAATAACAATGTTTAAATTTTGCGAACTAAGGGCTCCAGAATCGTCTTATGCAAAGTACATATCAAAAAGCATTACATGAAATAACTAGTTTTACCCGAAGTTTGGATAACGGGACTTGCGGGACTTGCTCGTCATCTGTCGTACATAAACTCTGCCCTACTAATCTTCTAGGGAACTGGTGTCGACCTTATACTCTATCGTCAGCTTCAAGGCGAAACTGGAGCGAACTCAATCTTTTCGCATGTTAACATTTATTAATTGTTATTTTTGTTTTTATCCTACCTTAAAACGCGATATGCCTTTACACAATACTTAACAGTTGTAATATCAAAGTGCGCTGTAGAGCTAAAAAATTTTAAAACTTCGTAACAGTAATAGTAATAATAGTAGTAATATTACGTGGCGCATGAGAATGTTCGATGAGCAAACCAAAGAATTAATTCACCCTTTAATAACACTTTACTAAAAAGTCAGTTTATTAATGATTTTGTTGTAAAACTTATCTGTGATAAGGCTAATTTGCATAAAATGATGGCGTCTAAAGGGCAAAATGACAGAGGTAAAAAACTTGCATTTTATTCGTATTTCACCTGGGTTGATATTTCTTTACTTTTAATATGTTTATCTGGAGTCCTTAACGAAAACGTCCCTTAAATATAAAAATTCTGTTGCAAGCATTTTGACCTTACGGTACCAAATCGCGTTAACTTTCCTGGACTATATATTATGTAATACAGTATAATCCTGATAACTCGAACTGTCAGGTAAAACACGTGCAAAATGTTTTGGGATATCGCGTTATCGGAAATGCAAATGAAGGTGAAAATAAGGTCAAATGCTTTTGATTTGATTAAGCGATAATTTCGAGATGTAAGGGTTGAGTTGTGGAGATTTCACTTTATTACGATTTCTAGGTCAATATCTTGTTCACACATATTAGTCCAGCAGACTGGTGTCCAAATTGTGGAATTTTTGGTAAAAGCATCAAATTTGGCACAGGGAATAAAATCATCGGGTGAATACTTTTAGCCCTGGACCCACCTGGGATCTGTCCCCTAATTTGCATAGTTTAAGGTGAAGTTTGGCTCACTTTTTGATTTGCATGGAAACGAGGCTTATGCAAAAAATTTTATTTGACAACTATTTTCGACAAGTTTTAGACAGAGGATCACCAGCTAAACGATTTGCGCTATGTTCAGAAAGGAGTAGATCCCAAAGCGAATAGCTGAAGAAGTTTGGGGTCTTTCTAATACATCGACATGGCAACGAGGCACTGTTGTGAATATTAACATAGCAACCAAATTTTGTCAGAAAATTGCTTTCATATGGGTAAGACCAGGTGTTCAAACTCTCGTAATAAACTCCACTTGATAATCAATCACTAGAACATTGATTTAATGTGTTATTTTGAAATTACCATATCTTCTAGTTAGCAATAGAACAATGATAAATCTAAAAAACACGAGACAACCTCTGAAAGACATGTTTCGACATAACTTATGCCATCTTCAGTTTAATGAAAATAATCAAAATAGTGCTATATTTATAGGTAACATTGATAACATGCTGAGCTAATGACAACAATAGATAATACGAAAACCGTTACAACGTATCTGGTACAGAATGATACCAATACCGTTACAAAACAAGGTGCTTGGTCTGCCTGGTACCGTCTGATACAAATATCGTTACTAAGTGTCTGGCACTGTATGACACCGTGTTATTTAAATTTATCATTATTTTGAAATTACCTGAACGTGATTTAAAATTTTCTAACTACTTTCAATTCCACAAATCAATCTTGCCAGAAATATCACTAAATATATGTTGACTATGCACACATTTAGGTAGCTTCAGCAGTTCGTTCTAAATGCAAGAAGGTATTACTTTACAAGAATGTTATGTTATGGTGACATGAGGGTGACATTTGTCCACCGATTTCAAGTTCAGTCCCACACCTAATGCCTTGCCAAGAATTTTGCACCAATCGGCTGCACTATATCTGCTCCGCCAGCAAAGTAGTACTTGATAAGATCTACAACACTTACGAGAGTGATCTTTTCGATAAAATGACCTACGAAAAAGAAGTTCTAACATGGAAGACAAAGAGGGTGCATCTTGCCCAAAAAAAAAAAAAACTAGTGGACTAGTGGAGACCATAGAAACTATAAACCGTTCTCACTATTCTTCTTACAATGCCTGTGTCTGCTGCAGCGCCATGGCAGTCATTTAGTACCGTGTGCAGAATCAAGACCTACAGGGGCTAAACCATGAGAACTGAGCGGCTCTGTTCTGTGGTGCTTATGCGAGCTTATAAAGACACTCCAATGGACAACAAAAATGGAGTACCAGAATATTGCGCTTTTTTTTTCTAATTGTAACTACGTCGTGTCAGGAGAAATTGTCTCGAGTTAGTCTTTCAGTTACCGAGAAAATAGGAGAACTCATTTTATGAGAACTGTTTAACCCTCGGACGTAATAGCAAGGCCACACCCCACCGTGGTACAAGGGGGGGGGGGGAGGAGGGCTGATGGAACCCCTCTTGGGTTTTCGTTATCTTACAATATTTCGAAAAAAACTTTACCTTTTGTAGGAAGCCTGTGATGTGCTCTAGAATATGAGGTACATATTATGGGTTGTTGCGCTGTTGGGGGGCTGTGAGGTCATCCAAGATGGCAACCATTTTGGGTGCCATCTTGGATTTTCTCAAAAATTAGAAATTGTCAAAAACCGTTAAAAGATGGAAGTTTTTGATGCTGGGCATGTAGAATATGACATAATTAAACATTTTGCTGCTTTTTGTTGACATTTGTTGGCATTTTTCACCTAAAAAGGGTAAAAAAACACATTTTTTGTCAAAAATGATATAACAACCTGCTACTTATGACGTCATATCTCGTAGCCATAGCAAGCGATTCTCACCAAACTTGTGTCAAAATGTATCTAAGGGATATGCACACAGCTACTGAAAAAGGCAGGTCTAGATAATTCGTCTTGGAAAAATTCAGGAAATTAAACGCGCTTAACGTTCACTAGTGTCCTTAAGAAAACGGACTGCCTGCAGTTGTCTTACACCGGGAGGAAATCCTGCTGGAAAGCGCAATAAGCCTAAGTCGATATGTAGGGACAAAATATCATAGAAATAATAAGATGGCTTTCAGACTGTAATCGTAATAATGAGGGGAATTCAGTGTCTCCCTCCCTTTCGCTAAATGTGGGACTGGCCTTCGGTACTGCCAAAAATTGCCTGGGAACGTCCCTGACCTGAAAAAAATTGACGTCAACTGGAGGGTTTTGTGAGACTATCGTTGATCTTCAACTTAAATTCAAATGGCCAAATCTGAAATTTAGCTACGTTGAAATTTTGTTATTACTTTTTCAATTTTATTGTCAGTTCAAATTTTGTCCTCTTCATCAAAACCATCGTGGAAAGGGTCTAGTTTAGCAAATGCCCTGTGATCAGAAAAAACCGTTTCCCATTTTCCTCCGTTTATTGCCTTTCTATTACAAGTTATATAATCCCTTAAACAAAACCCTCATTTATCTTCCTTCTTTTTCATTTTATGACAAAACATTTCAAGGAAAGTCCTTTCTTAATTGGGCTTTGCTATTTCCAAACAGAACTGTCCTGAACTGCCTACAAATGAAACCACAAATTTGCTTTATTTTCTTTTACTTTGTTAAAATCCGTTGAGGCACAAGTTGGAAAACTTTTTTAGGCATAGTGAACATAAACATCACAACACGCACTTCCGCCGTTATCTCCTTCGCTCTGATTCACCAAATCTTCACCATTCCACAGACGTAACTCCTGGCCAGCAGTCACCCCATGAGGCTGGGAGAATACTGACAGAACAAGCTCTGGCGAAAGCGAGTTATATCCAGGAATCTTATACCACTTCAGTGTCTCCGAGACGATGAACTCTTTCGCTGGCAAAATGGTGTGATTTGCTGAAGTTGTTATGACAATGTTAACGTCATCTCTTGCAGGTGAACATGGAGTCGTGCCACAGCCCCAGTAAGACCAATGGGAAATCTTTCGAGTGTCACAGGACACGTAACCGTACCGGTGAACCAACTTTACGGCACCTAACTTACCACTCGATGGAACGTAGAACCTGCCAAACTGGTTATTTTTGGCTCCAAAACACACGGGAGGGGAATTAACCTTGTGCCATACACCTGAAAGTTAAAAAAAGAATGAACTGGTTATCATCAT
This sequence comes from Siderastrea radians, assembly GCA_964017195.1. Lineage (NCBI taxonomy): Eukaryota > Metazoa > Cnidaria > Anthozoa > Scleractinia > Rhizangiidae > Siderastrea > Siderastrea radians. The sequence goes on along the minus strand of OZ024899.1, from coordinate 3,783,420 downwards.
CATCATCATCATCATCATCATCATTGTTATTATTTTCCCGTACTGCTAATGTTCGTGTAAACGCTTTAATTGACAGTAACTCCAACACCAATAAAATAAAAATATACGAGAAAAAATGGAATATAAATGATTGAATTCAAATAGTTGACGTGAAGTTCCTTTAACATTCTGCTAATTTTTCTAGCTTTCCTCATTTTTTTTTATATTTTGTTTTTGTTTTTTGTTTTTGTTTGTCTGTCATTCATGGCATCCGGCACAAGAGACTATGGAACAACTACACCGTTTTCTTGGTCAAGTGTTTGTTGCGATTGACATAAGTAGTTTAAGATTATTTTGAATTACGGATTTTTGCCTTGAACTGCACGTTAAGCTCAATACGTTGTTCGCCCAGTGGAGTTGCTCCGTAAAACGACTGTAACAAAGAGAACGGATACGCCAAGAGTTGCGCTCCAAGTAAAGTCTGCCGGTAGTTCAGTTTTTGTTTTTTTTGGCCATGCAGTGAAATTTTCAGTCTTTTGCTTGATTTTTTGGAGGGAAGACTACCTCAACAAACCGCGGTATTTCACAAGGTGGGTGTTGTGAGTTTTCAGGGCATTGTCAATTCAAACTCTAAATGCAAGTTTCCTTGAAATTGTAAACAGAAAATCCTGTAATTGTATTCAGTTTATAGTTCTCTAGCTTGCCAGCTAACCGAACAATGCTTTTTTGATGAAAAATGTTTTCTAATCAAAAATGTTTCTAAATATCTTGCTTTCCACTGAAGCTTGTGACTTTACAGTCGAAATACTCAGCGCGCTCCGCTTATTCAGATTTGGGAATGACTTTTGTTAATCGGGAACGGATTCCACCGGTAGCCTTGTTCCAAATATGGAATGCTCACTGGTTTATTATTGACATCATCCGAATGTTCACGTGCAATTGTAGCAGACTGTTGGTGGCCAGACGGTACCTGTCCTGATTTGTGTTCGCTCAATAAAATATTAATCGCAGGTGAAGAAGCAGTTTGCTGTTATAAAACTGTGAAGAATAATTTCTTAAAAACAAGTGTGCTGTAAATGCACAAGAAATGTTCCTGAAAATTGCGAAAAATTCCCTGTAATGTCAAACCAACTTCAGTAGACCAACAGCCGCCAACGGTTTCGTATTTCGCGTGTGAACTTTTGGCTTATGTAAGTAACAATCCAATCAACATTCGTTATTTCGAATGAAGGTGCTTTCGATTGGGAAAATTGGATTTCCTTTTTAAAATCCGGATTTCGGATTTCCCAATAAAAAGCGAAATCCAAAAACGGGTTTCGACGAGCCAAAATCTTTTCCAAGATAGATTTCAATTAAGTCCGCTTAATCGAAATTCATATTGCAAAAGGCCGTTTCGGTTCATCGAAATCCGTTTATGGATTTCGCGTTCCGAAATCCGAAATCGAAATCCAGATTTCCCTACTGGAAAGGAGTCCACCGTTGGAAGATTTCAATCTTCAATTTAAAAATGGAATTTTGATTCCAATAATGCAATCTGCAGTTCCGATTATTAAATGAAAATCATTCCTAAATAATGAGCGGAACGCGCTGAGTATTTTGACTTAAGAGTATTATTTTTGAGACAATTTTTTTCTGTTGACAATGGTAGACGAAGAAGAAGGTATTAAAAGCGAAAGTTCCTAAAATTGTCCAAAGTTTTGCTTAACGCTTCATTTCTCGATCAACAACCATTCTTTACCGGCTCGAATAACAGACTACTCGCTCCGTAGGTGAATTTGCACAAACCTGAGGTTCCTCTGTTAGCTCCTCTCTTCATCAAGGCATCGTGGTAAATAACTGAGGGATCAGCGTTCGACGCAGGCCCCTCTCTCTGTTCAAGATGTGTAATTTTCTCAGCTAATAGTGTCAGTATACCAAAAGAAACAACGAAACAGAAAATCAAAATTGGCTTCATCGTGATGAAGGCAGTTTGACTGTTGTATTTCAAGGTTTGTAGCTCGATTGTGGGGCCTAATTTTGTGTATAGATTATTTAAGGGGGGTCATTTCGTTCATGTTAAAACAAGATGTTATTTATCTGCCCTTGGCCGAGTGTCTATCTAATTTTAGTATTTCAATGGTGTAACGGAACGTTCTGATTGGTTGAAATAAAACGGTACACGCCGCAATTACCATTGAAATGAAATAAATAAGGTCCAAATAAGTACAAGAAAGCTTTACTTCTTATTAGGCCCATATGTATTTCGATAACAAGTTGAAATCCTGGCTCAGCATTGCCTCACCAACCTGATACTGTTGCCCTTAGGTTCGACAGTAGCTCAGTGGAGGAACGACTCTGATTCAAACGTCGTCATCCATCGAAGCTGTCAACAAATGGTGCATAACGGAATAATATGTCACCAAGTATAATGTGATTCTTGGATATATATTATAGTGCGCACTTACCAGTTTGAATCACTGCCACACGCGTAACAGGCCTTCCCGTGACCAGCAATACAGCGCGCAGCCCAAGGTTGTCAAATTGAACAGCCCTAGTGAACTAAAATTGTCAGAAATTATATATTTGTCCCAGAGGCAGCGGTTCTACCGAACCGTGGCAAACGAAATTCATTGTTTAATTTGAATACTGCACGACAAAAGCACAACATTACGTTGTAACTGCACCTATTCCGCAAAGCGTGGTACCTTCGGCCTGAACCTTTTCTCAAAGCCTATGCACAGTATTCGTGTTGCACACAACTTTCGATTTTCCTGTTTGCTTGCATTGGGTGAACAAGGTAATTAATCTTTGGTATTTTTACACTAGCTTTAGACTATTTTTGCTTCTAGCTACAGCAGTTCGCTATGGCGTTCATTACTGCTCAAAACACTTTGAGGACATTATGGACGTTCAAACACCTTTTTGACGTCTGATAGGTCATATTACAGTGCCTGGTATTACGACGTAAAATCCACGACGTAATCCATGTACGTTCGACGATATGACGTAAACTAAATTAACCTCTGTCGTACGACGAAAAAGTTGACTCTCGTTTAATTGTGGATTGAACGTCATTCAGACCTCTTCCTTCAGTACGTTGTAAAGATGAAGCTGTACACGTTACGACGTAAAAATTAAAGTCATCTAAATTACGGCGTAATGTTACAGCAGCTTCGCGACCTCGTTTTTTTCAAGTTGTCAATCAAATAAGGTTAACGCCGTAAACTAAATAAATTTAAGTTGTCAATCAAATTAGGTTTACGTCGTGAAGTTTACGACGTGAACTTAATCAGTTAAAGTTGTCAATCAAATAAGGTTTACGTCTTACAATTTACGACGTAAACTTAATCAGTTAAAGCTGTCAATCAAGTAAGGTTTACGTCGTAAATTTACAACGTAAACTTAATCAGTAAAAGCCGTCAATCAATTAAGATTTCTTAATAGATTAACAATTACAATGTTTAATAAGTTAATGTCAAAAGTCTTAATAGCGTAACGATTAGAATGTTTTGGAGTAGGTCTTGATATCGATAGATTGGCTCCGTTCTATAAAATATAGAGTTTACTAGAAATTAGACTTGAAAAGTTAGTTGTCCTCTTTTTTTACGTGTTTAATGCATGTCCTTTTAACACTTTTACTATGTGTTATTTTTAAGTGGATTCCGGATGAGTATTTCTGAGAAAATTCGAGTTATCCACCTCTGCCCCCCCCCCCTCCTCCCCAAAGTAAATGCAGGACGCAAGCGCTCGCCAGTCTCCATGAATCATTTATTCATTTTCTAAATGAATAGCAAATTGCGGGCGACATGAACTTTATAAAGCCATCAGAGAAGGTATTACAATTTAGTGCAGATCTCTATAGCCATTTTTTTCCAAACAGAGACCTTCTTTCCTCCCTTTTTTCTTAACCGACAATTTTTTCCCTTGCTTCCTTTGTTAATTTTTTCTTAACCAAAATAATCCGTTGGGTGTTCTTTGGAACTGTATGTAGTGTAAATATAATTATTGTACATAGTTGTACAAGTTTTTTAACTTCAGGATAACACAGTAACATATAGTTCAAGCTAGTATTTTTTTTTATATATTTCCTGGAAGGCTGCTTACATGTCGGCCCATCGATATCGACTCCGTATTGCGTGTTGTCGCTCACTGACAACTTTGAAAAACGTCATAATTAAAAGTGTCCGCCGACCTCTGTTTTCAGTACCATGATCAGGCCAACCAAATTCTACAGAAAGAAACAAAAGTGGTCTCTGTTGCATTCTGTTGCATTATTACGAAAATTTATTAGAAAGAGAGAACAAACACTTCTGAGGTAATTTACAATAACAAGTTCAAATAAAACAATTAAATGTAGGTCTCTTTGGAATTGCCAAGGGACTGGTAAAATGCGTTTGTTACCATGGGAGTTTGTCTTAGCGGGATTCAGTGATGTTCCATTCATTTTACTATAACTAGGCTGAAAGATATCGTTCGTTATACCGGGGTCTTTGTCATAGAGGATTTCGTTGTATTGGGATGCGTACAAAAAAAAAACGAAACAAAACAAAACAAAAAGGAGTGACCATGTGTCGGAACTCTTTGTAGGAAGAGGCGTAACACATAACACAATAGGCCCTCTTTGTCATTCAATCGGATGCGTTTCCATATATTGCAGAAATTTAGAGAAAAAGTGACTGATTGAACCAGCACTCTTTTCATTTAAATGGACTCCTGACAAAGCGAGGTGATATTTGTTCTTGCTGCACTAAACTAACTATACCAATTTAAACTTAACCATTTTCGCGTTGGCGTAAACTTTTTAAACATTCTAAACGTTAACCTGTTACTAGAAATACGTGACTCGCAGAACCTCGCGAAGCTCGGGCACGGGTGCACCACAAAATTGATTGGTGGGGGTCGGGAGAGGATAGAATTTCGGTTTAACTGGAGGTGTGGATGGGTGGCCACAATGGTCCCCAATTGGGAGTTAAGATCAACATTGTGGTTCCCAGTCGTTTCCATGTAACTTGCATCCAATCCTCTGTCATGTATAAGAAAATACGTTCAGCCCCCACCCCACCCCTCCCCCACTTCTCTTCATTCTGACATAAGGTAAATTGCTCTCTAGAGAGGATGTATATAGTATTGCTGTGGACCTGTTGTCAGGGCCAATGTGTGGTGTTTGTTTATTTTGGTTGGGTGAGAGTATAGGTTTATCAGAAATGCAGTTCAAATTCCAACTTGGAACTTGTTATCTCCAACATTTACCCAGCCATTTCCTTTAGATCCTGTTGTACAGCTTTTGTTCTATTTACTGGGTATTGACAAGTGTCAATAGCTAACACAATTCATTATTTCCCTTGAATGGTTGAGATACTGCAGCAGGAGTCTACTACTGCTGAAGAATGATGCGGTGTATTAAAAAAAATTATCCATTTTTACCCAAAAATTGAAATAAGAATAATACAGAATAATGGCAAGCAAAGCACAGAGTTTCATATTGATGAGGTAGCATGTTTATTCATTCCCCCCAACACACTAGAAAAATTGGATTAGATAATTGTCACAATAAAATAATAAGTGAACCCTTGAATCCCCAGTTACCAGCATCTCCCTACAATGGCAATGCTTTAATTAGGTCATCAGAATTAAGGAATTGATCACCAAACATGAATAGTGTTAATTTCAGTAGAAAGAAGTTCTCTGCACTAGTACTGCAAGAAAGGTATAAAGACCAGTAAGGAGAATTTGCAGGTTTACATTGGGACTTAGGGAGGTCAGTTGGTCTGGAAAGCAAGAGTAGCTAATTAAGGGAAAGGGTGAATGTAGATTATAGCATGTGAAACCTTCAGAAGTAAGTAAACTTTCACATAGACAAATCATGCTGAAGGTGATCAGGATCTCAATTCCCCTGATTTTGGTGCTTGCTTGTGCACTGCGAGGAGACCTGTGATGCTGGTTACTGTATGTAGCATGAAATTATTGTCAATAATTAATGTTAAGCAGTAATTTTTGTTTCACATCAAATACATGCATGGATGTACCTATACTCGCTACACATTTTAAAGTGGTAATTGCTAGTGTAGGCAGAGCAGTACTTGTAAGTGCATTTCCAAACCAAATTGTGAACAGAAATTGTCCTTTCTGATCCATCTGAATATTATTTTTAAACTATTAATAGGGTCAACATCCATAACGGAAAACATAAACTTTTATAAATTCTTACTGATTCAATATGAATTATTTCTTGCAAATATTTTTCGGGAACGTCCTAAACTTAGAATTTAAATCTTTTTACTGCTCATACACAAATATGTAAATTGTTGTGGGAACTGAAACCTATTTTGTGAAATAATTTCATTTCTCTTGTGTAATCTGTAATTTTGATCATACTTGGAAAAGTAATTACATGTTGATAATAATTACTAGTACATCAAGAGTAAAGATAATGGTAGAGAGAGGAAATAATTTTGAGCCAACCTGTTCAGTCACCGTCCGTTGGAAAGGTAAATTTCTAGCAAAAGTATTTTGATGATCGTGCATTTTTTGTCGCCTCTCGTTGCTTCTATAACAAAATCCTTTTGTCGAAGCACTTCTAGTCGGTGTCGCCGGTCCTGATCGGTTTCAGCATACATTTTCTCGAAGAGTTTGTAGCCGCTGAGTTCATTGTCATTATTCAATTGGTGTGGCTGAGTTATAATTTCGAAGACCTTGTATCGATTCTGGCGTTGTTGGGGAATCTCGTTTTGTGGCAGCGCTGTGCTATCAAGCTAAATTTAAGCTACGTTGTGTATGTTCCAAGATTTCTCGCCTGTAATATTCCAGTCTCCTGTTTGTGTCCTGCTGACGGCTTTAGTCTTGCTAGGCTATTACCGGTAAACGACGTTCTCCTACCGGTGCTTTCTTGTCGTCGACTCTTTCGCCTTCGTTGCTCGCGCTGAATTTCAAGTCGGCGTTCACGCTCAGTTTCAGTTGTAAATCTACCCCGGAATGGATTTTGAGCCACTTGTTAAACCAGGGGTTGCTGTCTAATTACTTGTTCACAGACGATGAATAAAAATATCAGCACGTAAATGTACGTAGCGAAGCAGGCAAGAAATGAAGAAACACGCCGAAGAAACATGAGAGTGCGCAACTGTCAGCGGTCGCGATTAGGTTTTGTTGCTAGGCAACTGTGCGGACACCATCGAAATAAAAATCGGCAGATCGAGATTTGACCGCCCTTAGCAATCCTCGCGCGATCCCCACGCGACAAATTTATAAACCTCGCTACGCTCGGAGGGCCTTGCGAGGAAAAACTTTGACGATTAGATATTAAACATTGTGAAAGGTAACCTACCAAAACTTAAAATGCAACAAGATAACTTATTTAGGTTACGTCGTAACTTTCATGAATTAACTTTGACTTTAACTCATTAAGCATTGTAATTGTTAATCTATTAAGAAACCTTATTTGATTGACAGATTAAGTTCACGTCGTAAATTTTACGACGTAAAACTTTATTTGATTGACGACTATAACGTATTTTAATACGTTATAAACTTAAAAGTTTACGTCGTAAATTTTGCGACGTAAACCTTATTTGATTGACAACTTCAATTAATTAAGTTTATGTCAGAAAATTCACGGCGTAAACCTTATTTGAATTAAAATTAAGATTGCGCCTTAACGATGTCGCGAAGCTGCTGTAACATTACGCCGTAATTTAGATGACTTTAATTTTTACGTCGTAACGTGTACAGCTTCATCTTTACAACGTACTGAAGGAAGAGGTCTGAATGACGTTCAATCCACAATTAAACGAGAGTCAACTTTTTCGTCGTACGACAGAGGTTAATTTAGTTTACGTCGTATCGTCGAACGTACATGGATTACGTCGTGGATTTTACGTCGTAATACCAGGCACTGTAATATGACCTATCAGACGTCAAAAAGGTGTTTGAACGTCCATAATGTCCTCAAAGTGTTTTGAATAGTAATGAACGCCATAGTTCGCCGATGTTACGCACAGTCTAACAAATTGTGCCAACCGACCTGGCCTTGTTTAAAATTAATTTAGACCATGTTGTTTTTCTACCCTGTCCAAACGTCGTTCATGCAATCGCAAAAAGTGATCGTGGATTGTGGTAAGTAACACCCACAAAATACGATCTGTGAGACCTGAACAGTTTTTGAAAACTGCTCATCATGCTGATCACACGAAAAGCTCAGTGTAATTTTTGTACCGACTGATCCAATGCAACAAACTTAGGTTTCTGTCGAAATAGAACTGTTGTACGTAGACTTTGTAAAAGGACATAAACTTTTGTCAACTCATAACCTGCGATCAGGCCGAATTTTAGCATCGCTCTCATATTCTCTTACGTGGGTCGCTCGCTAAAATAGGGCCTGATACAATCTCTCACAGGAGTTCGTGTCGGCGGCCAAATTTTGGCCGCGGGAATCTCGCAATCTGATTGGCCCTTTAACAATAGAGCTGTCAACGGAAGTAAATTGTCTACGAGACTTGCTCACAATTTTTAATCCGACCGCCATGGCCAAGGAACAAGTCTGCGGAGGTAAACGTGTCGCTCAAAGATATTCTCGTCGTTATAGGAGAATTGTCATCATTTCTTTCTCTCCTGAGAATGGCGTCCTGTTTGACGCAAGCTGTCTCTCACTCGGAGCAGAGAAGTACAGCAACAGTGAAGTATGTATCCCGTTTTATCGCATCGTGTCTCCAAATTTTCATTTGAAGGCTTTCAGCTAGTATTGAAAATATAAGCAGAGTAGTGGTTGTATCCGCGTTTTACGAAACAAAACGAACAGCAAGTATCTTTCGCCAAGAGTGATCAACAAGTCAACCGATAATTCCGTAAACTTAACGATAAGCTGATGTTTAGTGAGAGCCGCACTCAGCGAGATGCTGTATTTATTTTTACCTAAGTAATAAAGACTTTCAGTTTATTCATTCAGTGTTAATAATGTCGTTTTAATGATCTCTGACATTGATATCAAAGGATCTGAATAGGTTTATAATAAATGTTCTTCGTTTTAAAATTCGCTGCTGTTTAGAGATGAAATTCGCTGGTAATCTCAAATATTTATCACTTCTGGAACTAAATTAAATTACAAAACACTCGTTTGTTTATAAACGGTTTTATTGATATCTGTTTTCTAAAGAGTGAAACTGAAGGTATTTCTCTTAATTTCCCAAGGTATTTTACGCAGAAAATCGGTGACAAATGCGTAGAGAATATTTCCGGATACCACCTGAAATGAGAAAGGATTCAAACATGCAGCATATTTTGGTACATGACAACCTCGTCGTGTTCTGAATTTTCATTCAGTTTCAGCTCAGACAGAGCAACTATGTACAATACCGGAGCGCGTACCTTCAAGTTGTAAATTTGAACGCTAGTGCCAAGATTTATCGTAGCCTGTGATTTTCTTATTTTTGCCGACATTTGAGGACTTTTTGCGAGCGCCGTTACGTGCACATATGGGAAATTTGCATACCGAGGAGCGTGCAAGCAAAACAAATTTTGATTGGTCGTTTTGGTAAATGTCAATCAATCAAAAAAGTGGGCGGCAGACGTTCCGTAGAAGAATTGTATCAGGCTCTATTTTTCGTTTCGCCCTCCCGCCGGAATGTTTCACCGAGCGAAACGAAAATAGAGCCTGATCGCAGGTTAGTCAACTCACTACCTGTGGGTGCACACCACGCAGGCGAAGTACCTTTTGGCCTGAACTCACTCCATGAGGGATAGCAAATAGCGACTGAATAAGCTGCAACGAGAGCGAGTTATGTCAGGGAATCCTGAAACACTCCGAAGCTTTAGTAACGAAGTGATGTGGCAGCACAAGAGTGTGATTGGCTGAGGTTGTTACAGCAACGTCAAACTGGCCTGAAATAAATAGAATCCCGGTTAATTTAAAACAGCTGATGAAGTTGATGTTCGTTGCACAGACGGACTAGTAACCGAACAGGTGCACCAATTCCCTTTGTGAAATTATGAATATATGAAATTCATATATTTGAACTGCGGAATGAAGAAATAAATGTAAAGAAGATCCTCGCAGTTATTAACGCAACTTATGCAGTTGCGAAAAGAAAGCCTGAAAAAAATCAGGCTTGCCGGGATTCGAACCCTGACCTCTGCGATACCGGTGCAGCGCTCTAACCAATTGAGCTATTAAGCCAACTGGGAGGTAGTCATTAAATTGGTTCGTAATATACCCGTGAGTTAGTCAACACAAATTCCCTTTGTGTTGCCTAACTTGCTACTAGGAACTTAAAACCAAACTGGTAACCACCGGTCTAAGATACACTGAACATACTGGACAGGAATTAAACCGGATGAATTCATTGAAATATTAATTGGTCATTTAAGAAACCACCTGGGGACCATAGAAAAGGTCAGGGCGGAAAGAACACGCGGGCGCCTCTCGCCTCTCGCCTCTCGCCTCTCGCCTCTCGCCTCTGGCGTGAAAACATGACGCGCGGGTGAGCCGCTCGTGTAGCAAGCCATCTCGCCACACGCGTGTAACGTTAGGTTTCCACGTGGCAGCACAGGCTTACCATCCTCTGTTTGTGTTGCGGACCTGTCCTAGCTGAATATGAATGACCACTTCGGTTGTGTAAAAAGTATTTTGTGAATACGATAATCAAGGCTTTTTGAACGGATGAAAGTCAAATAAAAACGCTTAGAAAAATGAACACTGTGTTAATGTATGTTGTTATGTGCTTGGTTTGTCGATTCAAAGCTCCCGGGAGGCGGTTTTAGAAACTTGAAGTTTGACCCACTCTATAAATATATATATATATACTCACAAGGAGCTTCAAGAAGCTTCAAGAACCTGAAATTTCCGACTGGCTTGGGATTTCGCCAAAATTAATACACTTAACCTTGTGTCTTTGACAAAAGAATCCCGGTTTCCGAAAGAACAGTCTTTGTAGTTTGATTTGGCCTGATTTTGACTCATTCGAGTCCGCGAACTGACCCTGAAAATCCAGCACAAACTTTCGAATTTGATGGAAAATTTGTTTCTGCCTGTGATCTACACAAGTTGCCTACTCAAAGGCATCTCAGGAATGCAGTTTTCGATGCAAATTTGAACTCGCGAGTCCCAAGCGGCCTGTTTGGCACACGAGAAACACGTGCAAATTGTAGGAAATAGTAAAATTTATTTCACCATTTTAATTTATTTTTATCACCATATTGTTGCGCTGCGATGCGTGGCAGCACGCGCGTGTGCCAAACAGGCCGCTTGGCAATCTGTGCAGATCATAGGCAGAAACAAATTTTCCATCAGATTCGAAAGTTTGTGCTGGATTTTAAGGGTCAGTTCGCGGACTCGAATGAGTCAAAATCAGGCCAAATCAAACTAAAAAACTGTTCTTTCGGAAACCGGGATTCTTTTGTCAAAGGCACAAGGTTAAGTGTATTAATTTTGGCAAAATCCCAAGCCAGTCGGAAATTTCAGGTTCTTGAAGCTGCATGCCTTGTGAGTAGATATATATATTTATAGAGTGGGTCAAACTTCAAGTTTCTAAAACCGCCTCTCGGAGCCTCAAATCGACAAACCAAGCACATAATCACACACATTAACACAGTGTTCATTTTTCTAAACGTTTTTATTTGACTTTCATCCGTTCAAAAAGCCTTAATTATCGTAGTCACAAAATCCTTTGTACACAACCGAAGTGGTCATTAATATTCAGCTAGCACAGGTCTGCACAAGTCTGCAACACAAACAGAGGATGGTTAGCCTGTGATGGCAGGTGATTCTCACGCTCGCTCGCGAGTTCTGTTCGCTCGGCTATCCCTGAGCAGAAAGGGAAATTTCGTAGTCAAAACATTCATGTCATGGCTTTCTACAAAACAACAAACCGAAACAACCGGAGTTTGTTGCAGGCCATGTTGAATCAGATTCTAACTTTTGAGGCTCTTGTTATGACCATTCAAATGAAAGGTATTGAAAAAATTCTCGTGTGTTACTGTTTGTTATACACGATGGATCTACCTTCTGAGTTTTTGGATGAAATTCTAGAGCTTGACTATTCTGTTGAAAACTGTTTAGCAGTACTCTCCTTTTGTTGTTTATTAAGCCTGCTCCAGGCTCCAAGATAGTCGGAAAAGCGGATCGAGAAAACAAACTGGCGCGAAAAACGCGTAGGGACTGGGGAGAGTCTTGGCGTTTTCGCACGCCTGCTTTTCGCTGCTTGCCTACTTTTTCGCTCGTCTCCGTGCCGTCAGTACTGAATGCTGTACAAGCTGGTTCTAAGTTTGGAGTCTGCGGATAAAATCCGAGTGTGAGAACTAACTGAGCATAAATTTACTGTGGTGCTGTACATTATGCAGTATGAGATATGTCTACTTTTAGGGTCTGTGAAGGAAATCCTGAGGTTCAACCATTCAAATGAAAGTTATTGAGCAGTACTTTCCAGTGGTGCTTCTTTTTGTTTTAGTCTCTCTCAGTCAAATGAAAAAAAAAAAGGCCGCGGTTTTTGTTTTTCTCTGGCACTAGACAAAAGGATTAATTTTGAAATTTTGTGATTAATTTTCAAAAGGAAGTTTATTGCAGGAAACGTAATATTTACACCAAGTTGTACACATTTTTTATAACTTCCTGTCAGATCAAGCTCGACTTTTCTTGTTTTGAGCCCTCCCCGCCAATCAAAACTGTACAGGCATGCACCCAGGCTTAACCGACCTGACCAAATATACTCGAATTACCCTCCAACACCATACACCATACTTTAATAAGTAGCTTTCAAGTCAGGGCTTTTCAAACGTTTCAGTTTACAACTTGAAATCGTTTTTCTTTTTACTAATACAACAGAGCCTTGTTTTTTAAAGATTGATTTTAAGATTGGTACATCTGTGCCTCCTGTCTTCTTGAAAAAGTTTTGATTATTTGTAGATCACTAGAATTTGATTGTATCATGATTACATGCAGACAATATCCCCTGGTAACAGAATATGATGTAATCTCTTGCCCCTATGGTTGATAATTTGCTCTATTCGCTTCACCTGAAGGAATTTAGTACACGCTCACAAGAGGGCTGTGAGATTGAAGATGATGGTCAGTAACAAATACAAATGGTCAAATTCTAAAGTTGTGTTACTTTGAAACGCTGTTATGAGTATTTTTGATGTCATTGTCATCACTGATTTGTCTTTTTACCACAAAATACATGGTGGAAAGGATATAGTTTAGCAAACGCCCTGTACGCTATGTGATCAGAAAACAACTTTTCTCATTTTCCTCAGTTTGTTGTCGTTCCATTACAAGTTATCCTACCCTTACAAAATGATCTTTCCTTGTGTACTTAGTAATTTCCCAGGCTTTGATTTTTTCCAAAATAGAACTTTCCTGTTCTACTAACAAGTGAAACCACAAAATTACGCTATTTTCTTTTACTATGTTAAAATCCTTAGATGAGCAAGTTAGGGGAGCTCTTCAGACATAGTTGGCATAGACATCACAGCATGATCTTCCTCCGTTATCTACTTCGCTCTGGTTCACTAAATCTTCACCATACCAAAGGGGTAACTCCTGTCCTGCAGACACCCGACGAGGAAAAAAAACTGATAGAACAAGCTCTGGCGAGAGCGAGTCATATCCGGGTATCTTGGACCACTTAGTAGAACGAACGAAAAACTGATTTGGAGGCAAAAGGATGCGATTCGATGAGGATGTTATGACAACGTTCACCTGATCTTTCATGGTGGCGCATCCCCAGTAAGACCAGGTGGAGGCCAATCTCGTGTAACAGGACACGTAATCGTAGCGGTGAACCAACTTTATGCCAGCTAACTTTCCACGCGGGACGTAGAACCTGCCAAAATGGTTATTTCTGGCTCCAAAACACACAGGAGAGAAATTGACTTTGCGTCAGTGAACTGTAAGATCAAACAAACATTACAGTAAGATGCAATATGGGGTGTGCGTATTGCTTAAAAGTAGAATAAATCGTCAACTGTTCTTCTTTCCATCACTAATACTGTAAAGTTGGTAACATTATTGTTTTGGTGCAAAAATGGCTTGTGAATATCTTATTGTAGTCAAAAGCTTAAAGCCGCCGAGTGAATTCTTTTGATTGCATGCAAACCGGTCATTGACTTTTTGGAGATCACATTTGATCGCTCAATTAACCGCGATTTTCCAGACTTTCTTCCAAGCTGTTGCTGACTGGTCCTTCGAATTGCGAATCATGTAGTTATTTTTTATGCTTTTGTACAAATTACATTTCAGTGCTCGAAAAACAGGCCTTTAGTTGTTGCTCTTCATTCTGTATAAGTTATAGAAGCAGAGTCGGAAATCGTTATAGCCAATTAATCTGAGAATGAGAATGAATATATGAAATAATCATATGTGATATGTAATGCATATGTCACATGACTTGCATCCGGGACACGAATAAAGTTGTTGTTTACCATGTGCTCGAGTGAGTTAGTCGCCTAGAACATAACATGGTGTTTTGAAGCGGGATTTTCAGCCGTACAACGCTCAAGCCGGAATTAAAGGCGCTGAAAACCAACGAAAACTACTAAAGGTATCGCACAAGTAGGCTGTGAAGACCTCGTTCAACGCACGCTCGCCTTTCAGTCGAAGTTTGACTCGCTAACCGAAACCAGGCGTAAACGAAGCAAACCTGTCGCAATTCTTGATTCCTCCACCGTCCAAGATGGATGTGACGGGTGATTTAGTAAGCAACTGGGAGTTCTTCAGAGATAGTTGGAAGAATTATGCTACCGCTACGAAACTGGCTGATAAGGATAAGAAAATTGTCGCCGCCACGTTGTTATCGATTATGGGAAAAGAATGTCTCCACGTATGCAGAAATCTTCCCATGACAGCTGATGAAAGACAAGACGCCGATGTTATCCTTACGAAGCTCAGCGAATATTTCATACCGAAGCGAAATAAGATCTACGAACGCTATGTGTTTAACTCTCGTTGCCAGAAAGCCGATGAAAGCTTCGATCAATTCTTGACAGCGCTTCGCAAACTCGCCGCTACATGTAAGTTCGATACTTTTGAGGACGAAATGCTCCGCGATCGTATCGTCACTGGCTTACGAGACCATGGACACCGCGAACGCCTTCTTCGAGAATCTACGCTAACCCTGCAAAAGGCTATTGACATTTGTCAAACCAACGAAATGGCAGCTAGTCAGCGACACAAAATGGAGCAATCTGGTACTATTCACTTCGCTCGCGAAGAGAAGAAACGTGGTCCACGCGAGAACCCACGAAGAAGTTCACGTCCCACGCGCCTGTGCAAATATTGTGGTGATACTCATGCAGCCGGAAACTGCCACGCTTCTGGCAAAACGTGCGCAAAACGCAACAAGAAAAATCACCTAGCCAAAGTCTGTCAGTCCACCTCTAGACAAGACGGCAAGAAGTCTAAACCTGAAGGAAAGAAGCCCGGGAAACATCAGCGAGTAAACCAGTTGCAACAAGACTAGCCTCCTGATGAGCTAAGCAGTGACGAGAGCATCTTTGCGCTCCACGCACCCAAAAGGGACAAGAAACAGTATGTCGCTTCAGTCCTCGTGTCAGCAAACAAGGAAGAAAGGCCGTCCCTACCAAGTTTCAAGTGGACACTGGAGCCTCGTGTAGTACCCTAACGCTCAGAGACTAAAGACCTGACACAATACCTGACCAATCTGACACCAAACTCAAGCTCTATGATCAGTCTGTGATACACCCGGTAGGCAGCACGAAACTCTACTGCACAGTCAACGGCTTAACTAAGAAAGTCCATTTCGAGATTGTTGAGCATGCGTCCACGTCACTACTATCTGAAAGAGCATCTGAAGCTTTGCAGCTCATTCACTTAAATCAAGAGTATCTCATGCATGTAAATCCCAGCAGTGATCCACCACCCCTTAAGCAAGAACAGGTCCTGCACGAATACCACGATGTATTCTCTGGTCTTGGAAAGCTACCTGGTACCTACCATATTGATATGGATCCAAATGCCAAAGCAGTGCAAGAAAACCCCCGACGTGTACCAATTCCAGTTAAAGATGAGCTTAAGCATAAGATCAATGAACTTGAGGCCATGAGTGTTATCGCCAAGGTTACGAAGCCTACCCCTTGGATCAGTAACGTGGTTGTTGTGAGAAAGCCCAACAAACTCAGATTGTGCCTCGATCCTCTTCACCTAAACAAGGGCATCATCAGAAATCATTACCCTGCACCCACAGTAGAAGACACCGCACCCAAGCTCACCAAAGCCAAGGTCTTTTCTGTGGTAGATGCCAAGGACGGATTCCCACAAGTCGTTCTTGATGAACCCTCCAGCTATTTGACAACGTTTTGGACCCCCTTTGGCAGATATCGTTGGCTACGCATGCCCTTTGGAATCAAGTCCGCACCTGAGGAGTTTCAAAGGCGCCTCGATGAATCTCTTGAAGGCCTTGAAAACATTGCTGTTATCCATGACGACATTGTTATCTTCGAATCTGGTGATTCCATAGAAGAAGCAAACTCTTCACATGACCTGGCCTTTAGAGCACTCCTGGACAGATGCAGAGAGCGTGGATTAAAGCTTAACAAGAAGTAACTTCGCTTCAAGCTCAGCAAGGTAGCTTACATGCATGGGTCACATTCTAGGCGCTGATGGTCTCCAAGCTGATCCTGAAAAGATCACTGCCATCCGTGAGATGCCACGTCCCACAGATGTACAAGGAGTTCAACGCCTTATTGGAGTCGTCACCTACCTCTCCAAGTTTCTGCCACAGCTCAGCACTGTTTGTGAACCCCTCCGTCGTTTGACAGACAGTCAAGCCGTCTTTGATTGGCTATCTCAACACGAAGAAGCCTTCAGCAAGATTAAGGAGCTGATTACCCAAGCACCTGTCCTTCGTTATTTTGATGTTAACAAAGAAGTCACTATCGAATGCGACAGCTCTGATGTTGGCTTAGGCCCAAGATGGTTGCCCAGTAGCTTACGCCTCACGAGCGCTAACACAAACTGAGCGCAACTTCGCGCAGATAGAAAAAGAATGCCTAGCTATCGTCTTTGCAGCTGAGAGATTTGAGCACTACATTTTGGGCAAAGACATTGTTCAAGTGCTATCAGACCACAAGCCACTGATCTCTATCTTTACCAAACCAATCTTGACAAGCCCCAAACGACTTCAGCGAATGCGCCTCAGACTGCAGAAGTACCCTTTGAAAGTGGTGTACAAGCCTGGTCCTCAAATGTTCATCAGTGACACGTTGTCTCGAACCGCACTTCCCCTGCGTCAAACTCAAACAGATACGGCTGATTACCTGATCTTTCAAGTGCGTGAAGAAGAAAGATTCCGACAGGAAGTCGAAGAACCAAATCTGGAAGAAGCAACCTTCGTCACAGACCAACGTCTCGAGCAAATTCGCCAAGAAACTAACGAGGATGCTTCCTTGCAAACGCTGATGACATTGATCTTAGCTGGTTGGCCTAATGACAAACTGCAGAGCCCCCTTTGTGTACGCGAGTACTGGCCCTACAGGGATGAATTGTCCACTCAAAATGGCCTAGTCTTTCGTGGTACAAGAATCGTCATTCCCCACTCCATGAAAACCGAGATGACAGCTCGAGCCCATCGCTCCCACCTTGGAATCCAGTACACAATAAACACTGCAAGAGACATCATGTATTGGCCAAGAATGACCGCAGACTTAACAGAAGCAGTGCAAAGGTGTGAAACCTGTCAGCAAATGAAACCTGCTCTCCCAAAGGAACCTATGACGACTTATCCAGTTCCAACCTTACCCTGGCAAATTGTTGCTAGTGACTGTTTCGAGTGTGACAACCAGCACTATCTAGTCGTTGTTGACCTCTACTCTGATTTCATTGAAATAAGGAAGCTGGATTCTTTAGCTACACCCACCTTAGTCGAGCACTGAAACAAGTGTTTGCCATCCACGGAGTTCCAGTCACTCTGATCTCGGACAATGGTCCTAACTATGCGTCCGCAGAATTTCGCCAGTTCACACAAACCCGAGATTTTCTGCACCTCACGTCCAGCCCCCATTACCCGAAATCAAATGGAAAAGCTGAGTCAGCAGTGAAGATTATGGAATCCATCATCACTAAAGCTAACAAAGATGGAGCAGATGTGTGGAAAGCTATCTTAGAATGGAGAAACTCACCTACACCTTCCCAAGGCAGCTCTCCAGTTCAACGCCTCATGTCCCGAAGAACAAGATCCTTCCTCCCTTGTAAAGCGTCCATGTACCAACCTGAAGTGCAGCGCGCCGTTCCTGCTCAAGTAGTACGTAAACGACGAGTCGCCAAGTCTTACCATGACACCAGTGCCAAACCCCTACCCCCTTTGGTCATTGGACAACCTATACGAGTCAAAGCCCATCCTCAGCAAGCACACAGTAATTGGAAACCCGGAGTTATAGTAGACAGTGTAGCCCCGCGCAACAACATAGTTGAAGTTGATGGCCGCAAATATCGCAGAAATCGAGTTCACCTTCGTGACACCATTCAGTCCAGTCAAGCCCAGCCAAATGCGCAACAAACCAGTACTGCCAAGACTGCAGGCTCCTCAACTAACCACAATGCTAGCCAAGATGACAGTTCCAGCACCCCACCGTTGCCTGAACAGAGCCCTAGGATGCCCAGTTCTGTTGATTCTGTGACACCGCCCACAAGCAGTCCTGTAACCCGTACCTGGTCCGGACGTGTTGTCAAACCAAACACACTCCTGAGAGACTTTGTTCAATAAGAGACTTTATTATTCGTCACAGTTGCTTTTCCTTTAAGAATAAGGTTTCCAGACTTTTCGAACTTAGTAAATTACGAAGACATAAATTTTGGTCTTATCCTTTTAAGATTTATATCTAGTTTTGCCTTTTATAGTTACAGATCTTTTACTCCGGAAGGGAGATGATATGTAATGCATATGTCACATGACTTGCATCCGGGACACGAATAAAGTTGTTGTTTACCATGTGCTCGAGTGAGTTAGTCGCCTAGAACATAACATTATGTGTGAACTGCGGGTGAATATTGTTCAGGTTGTTCTTTTACATCTTTAACTGCGATGGTGTCATCAATATTAAACCTGAAAATCTCTGAAAACTGTTTGTTTCGATTGGACGTTCCGGACGCATATTGGTTGCATGGATCCGACTAAAGTGGTAGTTCGCTTAGCGCTCCACTGTCTATCCGCGCTCTGTGCTCAACCCTTGTCGTTCCGACGAAAGAAATTTTCTCGGTAACAGCTATTTCACAAACCTCTCCGGCTTTCAACCAGCAGCGTCAGAACTCCAAGAGAAAAAACCAAGACGAGAGTCAAAGTTAGCTTCATCGTGAAAGTGGGCTTGGTTAGTGTACTTCAAAGTAAGTAGCTGCGGAGGGAGTAGTTTGTGGTGCTAAAAATCCTTGTACAGAGATATTTAATCCATATTTTTGTTTCGAGTTAAAACAAGCCGTTGTCCTTGGCCAAAGGTCCATTTATTTTGAGAATTTCCATGATGCAAGGCAAACTGTAATTGGTCTCCACGAATCTGTGCAAACATCCGTTGTCATCAACACACTGAGCCTTGCATTTCTTCCTCCTTTCTAAATAACTTCCGCTTGGTGAATAATCACCCAGTGATTATAAACACCAGAGTGAGTTGAAATTACTCAGGTCTCGCAAAAAAAAAGTTTCAAGAAGTCCCTACGACTCGGAAAATTGATCATTCACATTGGGCTAACTTTCTTAGTTTATTTAGGTATTTTGAGCGAGCTCAAATGTTTTCATTTCGCAGAGAATTTTCAATTTTTCAGTCGCTCAGTCACTCCCGTTTTTGTTTGGATAATCTAGTAAACATGGTATACTTGTCTGAGTGCTTTCGTCAAAAATCAGCTCAGAAAACCTTCTACAGTTTAATATCAGACATCAGACACATTTTAAAATTTTGATGAAAAAACACCCTACCTTTGGGTATTCGCAGTAAAACAGATGCTAAAAGAAGCTTTGATTCTACAACCAACGTCATAAATCTTGAGACACCTTGCCCTGTTCACCCCCTTTCCCCCTGTGCAATGTTGAAAACCTTACAAAATTTGGTTTTAAGTGCGAGAAACGGCGGATTTTTATGTAACATTGAAAGGGGGAAGGGGTAATGACCTCAAAAGCGTTAAGAGTTTCAGGTATTTTTGTCTTCGGTTGTGTAGAGGCGATAATAATGGAATGTTCCAGACAAGGTGTTACAGTCACGATATGGGACATAACTGCGTAACTATTTTTGAGACGTGATTTGGGGGTTTTTTAGCGTCTAAATTCGAACAGGAATGCGTGTAATAGGTCTTCCAATAAGTTCCAGAATATAGATTCTTGCATGTAGGTGAACTATATAATACTAGTCAATAATAAATCTTGTTTCAGTCGTAATTCAATTGAGCGTCAGTTATGGTTTTTACAAGTCTCATCGAGAGTAATACACGAGCTCGTGGGTTATATGCGGAACGTTAAGAAACTGTCAGTTCGTAGAACTGCCGACCTTTGCAATATACCACCTGCAAGTGTTTGGCGGATTGGAAAAGAAACGCCGCGACGAACAAAGCGTTGTTCCGATGTAGTAATGGCAACAGCTCGACGGCGGGGGCGCCCTAGGAAACTGACGGCAAGAGAAGGACGTTTATTGCTAAGAGGCAAAGGAAGATTGCGCCTGGAAGAGGGCAACTTTACAGCTAGTGATGTCATAGATAGAGCAGGGATTTGCAAGTACGATATTTCTCTTCGTACAGTCACTAGATTTTTAAATCAGAACGGCTACTTTTACTTGCAGACGCGAAAAAAGGGCCTGTTGTCTTTTGAGGATGTGAAACAGAGACTCGCTTATGCAAAAAATTGCCAAAAAAGAATCTCCCAAAAAATTATTGGACGGATCTGGTATCATTTTATCTGGATAGGACATCCTTTGCACATAAAACAAATCCGTTCGAGCAATCGTGTTCACCAAAGGGCAGAACATGGAGACGGAAATCAGAGGGTCTGCAATTAGGCTGTACTACGAAGGGTAGAAAAGAGGGGACCGGAGGTAGAGTTGTAAGGGTGATGGTTGCAATTTCTTATGGCAAGGGGGTTATAGCGTGTGAGCCGTATGAGAGAATGTGTGGGGACTACTTTGCAGACTTCGTAGATAGAAACATTAACCGCATGTTTGAAGAGGCCCATAAAGAAGGGGACCGTATTTTTTGCAAGACAGCGACCCCTCTCAAAACTCGGCTGCAGCACACTGTACAGCAATACATCCCCCGGTACGCTCGGCAGATGTTCATTGCACAGAGAACTTGTCTCATATGGCCAACAACATGCTTAAAGAAGAGGACAAATTGAAACGGATAACTAAAGAGTCCTTCCGAGAATTTCAAGAGAGAGTTATAAGGACAATCAGAGGGATCCCTGCTGAAACAATCAACAATTTAATCTTGTCAATGAACACACGAGTAGAAGCTCTAATCGCCAGTAGAGGACATCGTATAAGATATTAATTCTTATTACAGTTTGCGTAAGATTTGTACAAAAGCAATATGTGAAGTATTCAACGCAGCTTATGTTTACCACGTTTGTAAAATAATTCAGTTGTTTCTAGACATCACATTACGTGGCTCCTGTAAATAGAATGGCACACAACTACGTAGCCGCTAAAAGGACTTTGCGAATGACGCCCTCTCTGGAAGACGAACAAACTCACTTAGACCTTGTAAGATGAGAAATTTCGTGTGTGTGAAATTATCTTGAACTACTTACACAAAGCGTGAAAAACATTACACTCTAGAATGCACGCCGAATTGACTACTACAGTTTTTTCACGTGCCGTGATAGAGCTGCACGATTAACCATTTTAAGAGAGGGAATTCAGAGCAAAGAAAGTTTCAAGAGGGCCCAATTCCCATCATAATTATTCTATCCAATGTTTAGAATGCTCCATGTTATGGAATAGTTCAATCACCGTGTAAGCGCTGCACAGGACTTTGGCCAAATGGTGCACCGTCTTTGAAAGTTAGGAATTAACTATAAATAAACATCTCTTGATAATGAGATGGTGCACCATAAAATCTATTTTTTTCGCGGGCACCTCTGTTTGTCATCTCTACCTGTCTGAGAAATTACATTCTACCCTGTAAGGTTATTTCATTTCAACGGAATCTAGGAGATGTAACTTTCATGAACGCGAATATTTTCAACATAAAATGGTTAATCGTTGTGGTGCAACGTTAGGTCATTGCCTCGTTACCGTGTTTAATTTGTGAAACCGAGCACGATGTGTTTCTGGTAAACAAAACATAATGCAGCTAAGTTATTTTATATATGAAGTGCTTACTAGGTGTTTTGTGAGGGTCCAATGATGAATTCGCTAAAACAGCTAGGATAGGGTAAAATATTAGCCTGCTGGTCGTGGGGTATTTGAACCTGAAACTTGAAAATGCGCCATCGAGCACGCGTCATACCGCACTCACGAGAGTCCATCACCCCTCCCTTAACATACACTATTTTATCCTTGGAAGTGGCAAAAATTGGAGCGTCTTTCGTAAACTCGATGTCCTGTGGATCTAATGGGTTTTCGGGGCGGGTAAGTGAACGGCTTTTCCTCCCAGTAGCAGCAGTAAATCGTGCCATGGGATGACT
Organism: Siderastrea radians; assembly: GCA_964017195.1. Taxonomy (NCBI): domain Eukaryota; kingdom Metazoa; phylum Cnidaria; class Anthozoa; order Scleractinia; family Rhizangiidae; genus Siderastrea; species Siderastrea radians. Next base: position 3,760,861 of record OZ024899.1, on the reverse strand, counting down.
TTTTCCGACCAACGGAAGTCGTTTAAGAAAATGATTTCGCAATTTTCTGCCCCCAACCATGCAAAACTCTGTGCTTGTTGCCGGGTTTGTGAAGGTCTGGTATATAGTATTTAGGGGGTTCAACAGAAAAGTCTTGCCACAGTGATGTGGCCCTACAAGAAGTAAGTTTCTGTATTTTTCCCGACCCTCCCTTAGCAAGGATTCTACCGCCTGAGAAAATACAGCGTGGGAAATAGAGTTTCTTCTTAGGAGATCCTCTCCCATTGAAAGCCAGCCTTTGTTGCATCCAGGAGCGCATTTTCCGTGTATTGCAGCATTCAGTACTTCTATACATGTCTTTCGCCTTCTTTCAAGTGCTGCGGGTGCTCTTTCAATGTCCCATCCTATTCGTATAGCCTCGTCTACAGCTTCATAGCGGTTTGCAACGAACTCGGCTAAGTCGGTTTTGCCTTCTTTTTTCTGAGAATTAGCGAGTGCAAGGAGTTTCATGCGGGTGGGAATTCCCTTATTCACTGCTATTTGGGAAACCTCAAAAACAGAGAGACGGGGCGTGCGTTTCCGCTTGCTATTGTCGCCGCGTTTTCTTTTCAGATTTCCTTTCCGCGCGTCACTGGCGTCTTGAGTTTGAGGCTGACCGTTGCTTAAATCAGGGTGAGCCTGTGATTGCAGATAATCCTTATCTTCCTTAGTTGTATATTTCAAAGCAGAATAATAATTAGTGTGCGTACTAGAGAAATTCAGTTTGATCCCATGTTTTTGATCCGCATAATTTCTCACGTGAAGCCATCTCCTGGAACGATTCAGATTCACGGCCATGTGGTAATATATAGTGCCATCCTTATGCTGCTCTTCGCTGCAGACCCGTTGTATTGCGTGGCTCGTACATCGTGGTTCAGCGTTGGAAAAAGAATCTAGAACAACTACAGCGAAGGAATCGCGAGAGGCCACAATGTCGGCATTGACTCGACTGCACGTTATTAAAAGTAGACACTGCGCATATCTCTTCTACCGAGAACCGAGTTCCCCTGTCTTTGTGGCTCTGAAGTGTCGGTATCTACATCCATTGTCGTCATCAAAATATGGTTTTGGCGAAAAACGAAATAACGTCACCTGTTACGCCACCAAGCACCTCTCCCACTAAGAGAACGAATGGTTAGCGACCTTGAAAACGGCGAACCAAAATAGCAACGAATTGTAGCAGTACGTAAGACTGGTACACTGTGTCATGACATTACGCATAACCGTGCTCTCTTTATTTACTTTGCTTAAAAACGGATACACAACGCATATCCGTTCTATCCTTACGTGGAAATTTCATTACATGTACTAAGTAAGTCGAGACCGCCCCCCAAAAAATCGGAAGACCAAAAAAGCGCGATTAACAAAATGCACTGCAAACCAGAAACGACAACAACTTACAGATGCGTTTATTTGTACACGTGACATTCCATGCACTTTTCACCTATACACTGTAGCTTTCGTTATCCGACACGGAATTAATACATCTCAACCACAGGTCAAAAAGTCAGTGCAATCATCTGTTCGTCACACAAGGGTCGTATTTGAGTATTTCCCTCCTTGTACTAAGAAATAAATAGAGAATAATACATGGTCGCGCGGAGATATGGAATTTATCTTCGAGTGCTCAAATCGATATCTCACGAGAGAGGGCAGCAAACGAGCGAGATATCGATTTGAACACAAGAAGATAAATTCCATATCTCCAAGCGTCCATGTATTTTTCTGTTTATTATATAAACAAATACCAGGTGTTTACATTTAACAATTTTATTGCAAGATGAAAAAAAAAACTCTTCGCGACTATGATCAATCGAATGCAGCTAAAAATAACAATAAAGAAGCTGTTTTACAAAGCCAATAAAACTAAATAACAATGTGAAACGTTAACATGCAACTTAATTGCTTAAAGAAATATAAGGTTCTACTCTTGGCTGTTACAACTCTGACTACTGTCACTGTCCAAAACACGAAGCCTGCGAAATTTCTTTCTTTTGGGACTTTCGGTTACCATTGTGCTGGACGCCAAAGATGATGTAGTGGAAACATGAACATTGAATGTTCCTCTAGTAATATGATTACCATGAAACATTGCAGACGGGATAAGACATTCTGGTGCAGAAGGCTTCTGGCTTCTGGTTTCTGGCGTTGCAAGTGCCGTAGTAGAAGACTCACTAATTTGATGCGGGACAAAGGGCTGAGCTGCATCTGGTGTACACGTTGACGACAAAATAGCCCTTTTTACAGTTCCCGGCGCCATTTTTGAATGGTAACCGCGCAAACACGATAGCGAGGCTGAGGGTTGACTCGCGTCGCGTCATTTCTAGTAAACTTAGCGTGGTTTCGTCGGTTTCTTCTGAATCCTAACAGTTGCCAGAACAGCCCTTCTGCTTCCTCTAGCAGTAAGTGGTAAAGGAAAGGAGTGTGCCGCTTTTGGGTGTTCAAATACCTTTTACGGATCAGACGGTTTACGTACACCCTATCACCTCTTTAGGTTTCCGAAGGAGTTAACGCGAAGAAATCGGTGGTGCAACCTGATCAAGCGCCGGCATGGGAAAGATGATTTTTTTTTGTATCTAACTCTACTGTTATTTGCTCAGAGCACTTCCAGCTAACCAGCTAATCCATGATTAATATCAACAACAGGGAGAAAAATAGTTTTGATCTATTTTACCGTGTATGACCAAACCATCCCCTGGGGCTTATTCCAAAATTGACCTGGTAGACGGGTTACTTATTCCTTCATTTACAGTATCTGAAAAGAATTATTCTCATAAGTTGACTGAAAAAGTTCAGTATTTACCAAAATACTTACTTCACGGTACACATGGATATATGTACATAAGAAATCTATTTACAGTTATTTACATCAACTTCAAGTTGAACATGGTTGTTCAAAACAGTTCGTCGGAAACTACCTTACAACTATATCAAAAAGGAAAAAAGTTTCAGTGTAATATAGAGCTTTGAAATTGCAAAAATCCACTGTACCATTAATACTATGTTTCTTAATTTAGGGCGTGCTTTATCAACCATATTCCAGAATAACAATATGCAGTCCCTTATATGGGAATGCTTGAGTTATTAAGTTAGCTAAATATATTCTTGACATCTGAGGTCAACAAGTACCACTAATGCACTGTTTCTTCAAAGTGTGGATGTTAAGTAACTGTTATAGAGCATTTATTTTAAATTTTATTACAGAATCTGGTCGAATGGATGCACCCATAAAAACTAGTGTACCAGTACTAAATGCTGTTCAGTTGTAAGGAGAAATCAGGTGTTGATCACTCCTATCAGTAGTATCCTGTACTAATAAATAAAGTGTGAAGTGTATGCATTTAAATCTGAAATGTTCCTGTTCGAGTAGGCTTTTGCTTCCTTAACCTATCCTGCACATCAGTGAACAACAGCAGAGAGAGTCATGGGAAGGGACCACTAGTTTCTGAAGTTGAAATATTTCAGCAGAACTATGTAATTTTATGTTCCTGTAGATATGAGCTAAAAAGGGAAACACCCTGTAAAATGCAATATTTTCATGAAGTTAAAAAAGCTAAAAAACTGATAATCAGTCTTAGACGTATGACATGCACCCTTTAGGTGGTCATGTAACTCTCAGAAATCTTAATTTAAGCCCATTTGCTGTACAAGAGTATTGTTCATATGGTACCCAACCACCATGGAGGTACAGAGGTTTGCCTCTCTTTACTCTCTGTGTCAGGGAAAAAAGCCCTTTTGTAAAAAAATTCGAGTTTGGGAAGAGCTTCATTCTGCCACCTGTTACTTTCAAAGATAATGTTCCCTTTAAATAAAGGCAATTCCTCTCCAAAATACACGATAAATACAATACCTTTCAGATCTAAATTGTAGGCAACATACAGTTGTCCTTGGACTTGAATGTAGTAGTCGTGTTCTTTGGAGTCTGATAGTTCCATCACTAAGTTTTTCTAGGAAAAACATTTTAGTCTTACAGGCATCTTCAACTGTCATGCCTGCTTTGCTAAATGGAGATTTAATCTCCATCGTCCACTTCTCATCTGTGTCAAGATTTGTAATTACTCTATCCAAGCTTGCCCCCAGAAATGGTTTCTTCTTGGACAGTAAAAGTCCAACTTCTTTCACCTCAACAGTGATTCCTTCTTGTTGCATTTCCTTTATGTAAAGACCCACAGTTTTATCTTCACTTTCCATTCCATACTGTACAGCCTCTGTGGTAAAATTCCCATACAGCATGGCTTTCACTTTATTTGATAGTTCTACTTTAGTTTTTCACTGCTTTTCCGAAATTTGAAGCAGTCAGCACTGACTTACGTTAGTCAAACCAGAGTTGGTTTTTGGTTTGGCCCCTTGTGAGTCTTTCGGTGTCACTTATCTCTTTGTCTGTGATTGTCAAGTTTTCAACATGCTCATCTACAATGTTTTTAAAATGAGCTGTAGCAATGTCATAGTTGTCAGTGAAGAGGTGTGTCCTCTTGATCCCCCTCCCCTTTTTCCGATTGATTGTTCATCATTTCCTGCGCATTTATATTTAAGGTCATGAAAAAGAAAGAAAGAACTTAAAGGCAAACAATTCTGAAAGTTGTCACACAGCTTTTTAAAATTCTCTTCATTTCGAGTGCGCTGATTTGGCTCTCTTGGCTCGAACTTAATGATTTTGGGTCGCGTTCTAATGTTCTTTTTGCCGAATCTTATTTTCCTGATTAGCACTTTATCAAGCGGCTTTGCAGCAACACTTTGATTGCGAGGCACAACCCAGACGGACAGTTGTGAGGTACAGGTTAATGGCTCAGGATTTTTTTGTAACTCTCTTCTAGTAAAATCCTCAACAGCAAAGAGCACTCCTCCGACGTGATTACACTTTCCTTTGCCTTGCAATCTAAAACCAGCGGGGCAAGTGCAGGCTGCTCGCAATACATCACACTTAGGCGAAAACTCAACAATTACTCTGTATAGCGTCTTCTTCATCGATGGTAAGACGGTTGCCCTGACGTAAGTTTTGTTTCCAAAAGTTTTACTTTCTAGCTTTTTGACATTTCCTTCGAAAAAGAATTGATATGACTTAAGCTTCTTATAACGTGTTCCTTTGAGTACGATGTGGCGATATTTGCACGCAGATCCCACGAGGTAGTCGTATAGCTGGATGAAATTCATTTCTGACAAATGACGGAGATCAGTTGACCATCTAAGAGCTGAAATCCTTCTTATGATGGCTTCGTATTTAAAATCCCCTTGATCTTGTAGAGAATCCTTTTCATTTCCCCTGTTGTTCGCACTCGACGGTAGGACTTCTCGCATTAGCAAAGCGTACACTTTCAACACTAGTTCAGCTTTCACTCCTCCCGTCGATTCTGAATAAGATCTCAGACTTTCTCGTAGATTCTTTGCTCTGAGGTTTTGAATGTCATCTAGGGACGATATTTCCTTATCTCTATATTTTAGAACCATTTTGGACAGAGAACTCACGGATAAAACTCGATTTTCCCTCGAAATGCTACTAAAATCAGCTGTTTGAATATACGCGGGGTCAACCTCAGCCTCGCTATCGTGTTTGCGCGGTTACCATTCCAATATGGCGCCGGGAACTGTAAAAAGGGCCATTGAAGAAATAGTTTCTTGTTGCCTGTCCCCTAATGCACTGTAATTGTTTACAGATTGGAGATTCTTACGGCCCGTGACTTGAACGATTTGCGTTGGTGGGACGTTGTGATCCTGAAGTGTTTGTACGAGTGTTTTGCGAGCACTATGGTTAGTAATGCGTTTGTTGACCCCAATACCAGCTGCTAATGCACAGTCTTTCATCAAGGAATTCAGTTTGTTAACTCCCATGGGTTGTGGTTTGAACCGTTTTGTTTCTGGCAAGGCTAGTTTTTCACTGCTGACATGGTTAATTGAGAGATAAGACGGAGCATCGTCCACCAGGGTGTCTTCGGGCCGCTTATCCTTGTATAAGTTCAGAAAAACAGGGTTTCGCTCAGATGGAACTGCTTGATTCTCGTACATACGTGGCTTCACCGTCCGTGTATTTGAAGGATTATCGCCACGTTTGGTCTTGGTCTGCCTTTCTGTGGAATATTCAAGGTATTGCTTTCCAGCAGAGTCGACCTTCAACACAATTTCGCCCCATTTCAAGTCACGCTGTTCTTTGCCACCACGTAAACCGAAGTGCAGGCAGTTGTTAAACCAAAGGGTGTCGATTATTGCTTTCGGAGAGCTAATACCCATTTCTTTCTTCTCGTAGAGAATGTCTATCTCTTCTGGAGTAAGACTGGAAGCTGCGTGAGGCTTGTTTCCTTTTCCTAGCCGTTTAAGTTGTTTTTGTTTTGACTTTAGCACCTCTCTTGTTCTTGTGAAGTTTTGTCCCGTAATAACGGACTCGCTGTAATGACATTTCTTGAGGTAACGCTCAGCAGAAGCTATAAATCCTCGTAGAGTTGTTGGCTCGTACTCCTCGCCGTTCTTTTTTCGCACAGCTAAAATAAATCTGCTTAGGTATAAATCCAGTTCTTGAGGAGATAATTCTTCAAATCAATTTTCAATGGAAATTTTGAACTGCGCCTACTTTAAATAAGTAGATATGGGTTTCTTTAATAGAATTCGAGCCGATCCAGGTTTTGTCAGTCCGGTCCGATCCGATCCAGGTTTTGTCAGTCCGATCCGATCCGATCCGATCCGATCCGGTCCGATCCAGGTTTTGTCAACAGCCCTGTTTCGCCTACAGTCATTGTTATTTAAGAGATGCTTTGATAATTCCAAATAACAAGGACCGGAACCAGGCCATGTCTTGACGGATGTTTTTGGAAGCTACCCTAGAAGTTTGTTATTTTCTCCGGGTTCAGGCGCTTTAGTCGTGTATAAGAGGACTTCAAAGGACATATAAGGGTACGTAAGTGTTATATATTAAGCTAATTTACAGTAAGGTACCGTTTCTTCTTTTATTTGTATGATATCTCCATATTTTCCTACCAAATTATTACCATCAAATATTAAGTTAACTGGGATAAAGAAAACCTCTAAGTTAAAGTAGGAGAAATAGTTTGGATTTGCTTTCGCGGGATTCATCGTGAAGAAAAACAGTCACGCTAAGCCAAATAGCGTTAATGGCGTGAACACTCGTCTCTCGCGCTCAGTTATTAAAATAACGCCTGTTATGCAGGCTACAAGGCAATCATTTGGCTCAAAATTGCAATGCAATGCATGCTATGAACATACCTGTTCTTCTCCCTTTTCAAAAGTGTGGAATTAATTGCCGTAATCATCTCTCTTCTTTGATACTCATGTTTTAGTCAGAACACCTTCGAATGCCTCAGATATTACATTTCCTAAATTTTGTGTGAAGAATCCCGGCGGGAGCACTCTATTGACTTTAGAGTGGGGGTGTGCCGCTCGGACCCTGAAACCCTTGGCCTATACTAGACCATGTTCAGCTGCAAGGCGTCCCGCGACCCCTCACCTGTACAGCGCGAATTGTAACTAGCTTCATATTCCCATACCTCACCACCGCCTTCGGCAGTTTACTACCGTAAAACACAATAGAAGGCATCTGCAGATCTTGCACTTCTCTTCCTGGTTCTCTTTTATTCAATTGGTTACTCAGTAACTACACGTGTTTAATTAAGGGGTCACCATTTTCGTGGTAGATAATCTCAAAGTTACAGGGTCAAAAATAAAATAATGAAAACGATAATTTGGACGGTTTAACGGTTTTTCTGTGGTCACTCAATCGTTTATCAGTCAATTCATTAATCAAGATATATTATTCTCATACTAATATCAAAAATATATTTTGATATTTTTATACAGTTCCATAAGCCGTGACTTACCGCGTCTACTAAAACAGTCTAAATTACAATAATAAATCATAAAAAAATCATAAAAAACCATACTGAACAGGATTACCTTTGTTATCGGCATTCCCTATACCGATAAGCTAATAGAACTGAGACTAAAATAAGGAAGGGGTGCTGAATGGTACTGTAAGAACGGCTATCGAAAAATTGTTATACGATATCCAAATCTCGAAAGTGTTTTTGATGGGTCACGAATTCTCGTTTTAGACGTTTTGGTGTGTTTCTTTCCGTTTCGTCGGAGTTGAAAACTTTTCGCCCGACATCGGGTAAGTCATTTAATTTACCATTCCCCACCCCTTGTGTGTTATATTGCAAGACTAATTAAGAGAGTTGATTTGACCCGGAGGGTCGTTACTTTCAGGGATTTATTACCCTGCTCCAATTTTAGCGTTCCTAATTTTAGGATTATGGGTGATTTTCCGCCGTTCCGCGTTTTAGGATTATGGGAGATTTTCCGCCATTCCCCGTTTTAGGGTCACCCCTTACCTCTGCAATTTCATTTGACCATTCTTCTCCCTTAAATGCATGCCTTCTCTTTGCAGATTCTTCTTTCAGAAAGCACCTAGTATTTTCAGATAGTTCTTTCAGTTTCTCTGTCACAAAGGGAGAAATGCCCAGGCCCTTACCGATAAATGAAAGAACCCATGTTAACAATACAACAACTTATTTAAATACACTTTCAGTCAGAGAGTATGTATACATAACTAATAAAGCTTGCGGTTATTCTTGCAAATAAAAAGTTACCTAATGTTTCTGTAGAAGGCATCATCAGCAGTTGATTTCTATGTATCCCACTATGAAATTGTCCTCTGATCGAGATCCATGACCTAACGATAATCATTTAACAACCATAACCATCAATAAATCTTAAGATAGACAAGGGCTTCATTGATGTGTGCAGTGATCGATATGTGCTCTACTTGAAGGTTTTGTGGAAGTTGTTTTCTGTGATCTGTTTTTCTTTTCAGCCACTGCTGGCATTTACATCCAGTCTGCTTTTAAGAATATATAGAGATATATATATACCTGTCCTAAATGACTAAATGACTATTTCAAAATAATTTAATTATGTTTGTTATTGGCATTGGTAATGTTGTATATTTATATGCCACCAAATTATCCTGACATAGAAAAAAGTAGTAAAGGATGTTTGCATGATGCTGATTGTCTTACTAGCATCCAAACTTCGTTCTATTCCCAGTCTTAGAAAATTCATGTTAACATACCCCAAGTGCCCAGTGACCAGGAAGATGTATTGGCATGATGATCTTGTTGTAGTTGAATATGTTGATCTGGGGAGTAAAAGTTTTGATAAATAGAATTTAGAAGTGAACTATCTGTACTCATCAATGTGGTGGTCTCTACAGTTCTACAAGTGAGCTCTTGTTGTTTCCATCATTACAACACATGTGCCTGACAAAACGTAATACCTTTTTTATCCATCTTGTCATCTTTTTCATCCACTTTTGTAGAAAAATGAGTTTAGGCAGAGGACCTTGGGGAGATCTGGACACTAAGGAGAAAAGAGATTAGAAAACCAACAAAGTATTGTAAACTAATACATAGCTTTTCTGCTGCCAATCCAAAAGGAAGTACAGAATTTAAATAACTACATAAGGTATTTTTAGTAACATGTTAATATGCCGAAAGTCACACTGAATGGAAATGCTGTGGTGTGCAGTTTAAGTGATAGGACTCTTTGTTTTTATAGCACAGGAAAAGTGCTGAACTGATTATGGCTTGTTCTTTCTTTGGAAAAATTAGATTTGATATTTTTGTGAAAATTAGACACACGTGTAGGATACCTTGTAGCCTGGGTAGGCAACTATCTCTCTCGTGTGAAATTGGGCTGGGCAGTTGCATTTTGTGGTGTTTTGGACCATGAATCGTCTCTTTTTGGAGCAGTTTATCATGTTCACCTTGATGCCCTGTAATATGGAGCGTTCGTTAGTATGATATTGTGAGCTAATGTTTTAGAAAAAATGTAATAACAACCATTATTATTATTATTATTATTGTTATTATTATTATTATTATTGTTATTATTATTATTATTATTTAGTGGCGGATCTAGGGGTGGGCCTCCCCCACCTTATTTTCAGACCAAACCAAGGCCCACAGGGTGTAGAAAAATTTCTCCAGAGCAGCCCCCCACCGTTATCTCAAGGTCTGGATGAGTGCCCCCCCCACCTTACCTCAAGGTATGGATCCCCCACTTTTGTTATTATTATAAAAGCTGATTATCTGCTTCCATTTAACCAGCGGATCATTTTAGCTTTAAGTTAATTGATTGTTTTTCTTTCAGTGCCCTGTTGCAATCTGGACCATTTTGGCACTCCAAAAGCTTGTGTCCCAAGATGATGAAGGGAATGCCATCAAATTCGAAATGCACTCCCTTGGTTGCCTGAACATCTTTCCAGAAAATGCAATGCCTTGAATCATTTTTCATCATCCGCGTCGTCTCTGTATTTGCTGTTGTATCTGAATGGCCTATTATGTAAACAGGTCACTTAAAACTTAGTGAACAGAAAAAGATATTCAAAGAGAGGGAAAGTCATTCTGTAGCAAGTGAAACTGTGTTAGACTCGATAACATGCCTGTGCACTGCCCACCAAATAATTCGTAATTCACTGAAATATTAATGAAAACAAAGCAAAAAAGAAAAATGACTGTTGAACATTTGATCTGCCCCTACTTAATATACATGACTGTATTAGAATTCAGAGCTGTTAGCACAACGGGCCTGCCCAGTGGCCCCAGTTTTCCTCCCCCTTTTCCATACCTCAACTCGTAAAATAATCCATGAAGGGTCATTACACGTTTCTGTGAAACTCCCTGCCTACCCCTCCCCTAACCCAACATTTTGCTCTAAGGGATAATAAGTAAAAAATGTTGGGTGACGGGAGCGGTAGGTGGGGAGTTCCCCCAGACACGTGCAACGAAATATAGCTGGTGCCCACAGCAAAGGGTACCCCTACAGTACACAGTACAGTCCAATATAGGGAGTAACTGCCCTCCCCCCCGCCCGGGCTGCAGGGCAACAAGGGAATACTTAAAAGAATTTTATGCTAGGCACCCTGGATTTCATAAGTTTAGAGCTTTTGGGGCTCCCTGAATTTTTCTCAGAGCACAGCCTTTCAATAAGAATACAACACACCTCTAGAAGAAAGAGTGAGGAACAACTACTATTTTACCGTTTCATATACTCTCAATACTTTTCAGTTTTCTCTTGTTCTTTTTCTACAACTCTTCTGCCAAAGGGACACAACACCATTGATGGAACACTTCTCTCCTCTTTCTCCAGTATTATGATACCAGGTCTGTTGTACTGCAGACTTTGATCAGTTTTTTTTATCGTCATTGTTATGGACTGTTCCTTTCTTATACATGGAGGGGGGTCATTTTTCGGTTTTCCATTGTACACTGCAGAGGGCCGGGGGGGTACTTAAGTATAAGAGTGTTAGGGATGCGTGAATGAGGACAGTCCATAGCCCAGATCTTAACCCAAGAAACAACCATTCTTTATCTGCATAAAAATCAATTTACCCAAGAAAAGTCACCACAAAATTCCAAACCCCCAAAAGTCCTCAGACTGCAAATTCCAAACCCAAAAAAGGCCTCTGCACCTCCCTGTCAGTACCTGAGTTGCTCCCCCCTGGAGCAGAGGGGGTAAAAATTTAAAAGGAAGAATTTGTTATAATTCCATTGCCCCCCTTCCTTAGTTTACAAAATTGCCAAAAATGGCCAGAGTTGTCGGTTTTGCCAGGTTATCAACAATAATATACTATCAACAATAAATATAATATTTTGTAAAAATATGAAAAATAATTGAAGTCGTTCTTGCCTATTGGGGACTTTCCAAAACCTTTAGTCTGGTATGCAACAGTAAATGTTGTTGTTATATGGACTTCGTATTCTTTTGCAAGCTTGATAGCATCTTCCAGGCTCATTACATATCCCGAATACTCTGAAAAGCTTACGGAGAAAAGTTGACTCCATGAACGCGTGTTTACCGCCATTTTCTTCGAATTTGGCATGTATATTTGTCTGCAGCGTCCGCAGACAACAAAGATCGCTGTACGCATCTATCCCTCCCCTCCCCAATCATGGAGACATGACCTGGTTCAGGTCCTTGTTATTTAAGAAATGATCAAGGCATCACTTGAATAACAATGACTGTAGCCGAAACACGAGAGAAGACAAGTATTCCTACATTAAAAGCTAGAGATTTTATTACAAAAACATTCTTCTTGCTGACTTACCCTGTTAAAGATCTTGAAAACGTTCTTCAGAACATTTTCCAGACTAAATACACTGTCTATCGTAGATCGTAGCACCCGACACTTAAGCCGCCATTTTAATGTGCTTCAAGGGCTTTTTTGTGGGAAAGACCGCGTGACACTGCGAGAACCGCGGACTCAACCTGGTTCAGGTCAGCAAAGGCGGGTGTTGTCATAGTAACACAAGTAGATCACTAATTGGCTGATATTAACACACGTAAAATTATCGTATTTTTACGTGTGTGTTTGGATGCGATGTTTCTCAGTGGCAGAAATTCCTGTAAAGCACTGTAGTTTATATAATAACATGTTTTATAGCGAGGAAATTAACTTATCATCTTAAAAAAAGTTAACAGTTCTGGTACTTCAAGCGTTCTTAAAAACAAACATCTGTTTCCACTTGCTTATATTTGCGGGTTGGGGTTGCTACGAGTCCTCTGTGAGACCTTGGAACTTCAAGCACCAACCCCGCCACTACGGAGGAAAATACCCTACATTTCTCTTCTTCAAGAATTAGTAGATTGTTGTAGTTGCTCTGCGGAGTAAATTTTAAAAGACCACACAACTGAACACTGCAAGAATGATTAGTAAAGTTCGTGCCGTGGGCCAAAAACAAATATTACCGCAACAAGGGGTTTTGCGAAAGAAAAATGATCTCATACAAAGTATTTCTTACTTTCGATTCAAGTTACAGTAAAACAATTAGTCTGGCAGAGTATATGTATACAAACAGATTTTTTAAAATATAAATTTTGTTTATTTCACTGGTGAAGGGATCATTGTCGATTAACGTTATTATAAAAATAAAAACGGGAGGACAAAAATATCAATGTGCAGACAAAAATATCAATGTGCGTTGCAACTTTCTTTTTTCATATCATTTCAGTGATGTAGCCTTTACTGTAACACCTGCAGATTTTTGTCTCCGAAAATCCTATCTTCCCTTTACCCCCACCCCCTCCCCAGCGTTCGCCCCAATCCCCGATCATGCTAAAACAAATTTTGTCACGACAGGCTCCTTGACATGGCCGTCTTAAAACTTGTAGTAATAGCTAGGCAAGAAACACATTCTAATCATTATACCAGAATACTAACAGTCAAGTTGATCATCCTTAAACCACCCAGGTAAGTTTTACCATGCCAGACTTTGTTGTTTTTCTCAGAACAGGGGTATTTTTTTGTAATTTGGGCAGACTGCCTGGAAATTAATTTCAAATGATTGGCTTTCACTAGTCTGTCACTGTTTTATTCTTAGGACTTGAAGTCCTCCTCGCTGCCAGTAACTAGTCAACATAAATTCTGCAATATATTCCCTACGATGAGCATGCAGTTTTAATCTATTGAAAACTGCATTTTATCTGTACAATACAGTGTGTCTGCTTTAGCAGCAGGCGAATTCTTGTCACGCATATGTAAGCGAGTGGAAACAGATGTTTGTTTTTAAGAACGCTTAAAGTACCAGGACTGTTAACTTTTTTAAGATGATAAGTTAATTTCCTTGCTATAAAACATGTTATTTCTCAGTACAAGGAGGGAAATACTCAAATACGACCCTTGTGTGACGAACAGATGATTGCACTGACTTTTTGACCTGTGGTTGAGATGTAATTAATTCGGTGTCGGATAACGAAAGCTAGAATCAAAGCTTCTTTTACCATCTATTTTACTGCGAATACCCAAAGGTAGGATGTTTCTTTCAACCAAATAAAAAGTATTTTAAGATAAAATGAGTATGATATCTGATATTGAGCTGTAGAAGGTTGTCTGAGCTGATTAACCGGCCGTCCCCACATGGCGACCGCCGGTTTATAAAATGGACCGGGTCTGTTTTTTTTGCGTCAGTTGGCGTAACATACGAACAAAGTGCTGTAAAGCTTGTGGTACGGGTACTCAAGAGTGGTACTATCTTATATAAGACGAATGCGCATATTAGTCTGCTGAATGTTACCTTCGTGTGTTCTTGTCTTTTAATTTACGGTATTTAAGATATGAACGGCGAAGGGTTTTTAAGTTTGGGGTTTCTGTATTTGTCTTGTATAACGCATGCCTAACTGAGAAAAGCAGCTAATAGAGTTGAATGCTGCGAAATTGGCTGTGTTGACTGATCTAGTTAGTGGTTATGGTGAAAAAATTTTTAGTGCAGGAGTTTTGTTATGGGGATTGACATTTTGAGGGATGCAAAAATGTGGGATTGGAAGGATTTGTGAATGCCAAGAGCATATCACGCTTCTGTGAGTGTGATTTGCTTTGAAAGTTGCATTTTGTATAGCAGCGGTGTAATATTGTGCTGCGTGAGAGGCAGTTTCCCTTGGTGTTTTATGGGGGGACGGTTTCCGAAGTGGATTGTAAGTTTTCTCATTGGGTAACCTGTATTTCGCAGATGAGAGAAACGACAGCTGTGTTTGCAGCTTATTAGCGCGGTAAGGAACGGTGGCTTAGGAAGAGAAGGGATTGGCACTAGTATGATGATGCAATTAGTGGATTGCACCGTTGATATATCATAGTTTTTGAGAAGGGATAGAGACGAGAGTTTATTTGACGCGAGAAGTTGATTTTAATTGCATAAAGACGAAGGAATCAGTCATTAATAAGGAGAGCAATTAATAAGGTAGCTGTTACGAGTCTTTAAGGTGGTCTTCCACTCAAAAAATGAATTTTTTTAGGACAGAACTTTGTGGGAAACTTCTACCATCATTTTATAGGGCTTCACGTCTGGACTTCAATATGAGTCTTTTCAGGTCACATGTCATGATAGTTAATGATTAACTAGCCTCTTAAGTTAGAAAAAGGGATGTTCATGGTAAAAACGATAACTCACTAATGCACGATTGGAAAAGCATCAAACCAACTCTAATGTGTACATAAATAGCATGACTGTGCAATAAACCTCAAAAATTGGCCAGTTTTCCTTCATTCGATTTTAAATTTATTTTTATTTTCCAGAACATGAGGTAACAGGAAATAATTATAGGACAAAGAATCACGTAATGAGACGTATTTCAAACCTACATACAGTTTTTTAGGTTCATAACACCAAGAAAAAGGTGCTTTAATATTGACGAAAATTTCAGAACAACAGGTTAAAATGCAAGGGAGATATCATTTTTAAGAGTTCCTTTATTCCAAGAAATTCTGTCATTCGAGAAAAACGGTCTTAAGGATAAGGGAACAAATTCTAGACAATTTATCCGTCTGTCATTATCCTAAAACTATTGTCAAATTCAAGTTGCCACACTAAAATACATGCTGAATGGTAATTCCATGCAAAAGCCATCGTTTCTGTGAGATTTGGGTCATGTTTTGTCGGCTAAAACTTGGACCTCAGGACTCTCTCCTCAGTCAGGTTTTCCTCCACAGTAGTACTAGGTGTCATTTTACGGAGAGGCGGGGGGGGGTAGTGTTCTTATTGAGGTTTTTTTTTTAGCATTTAATAAAAAAAAACAATTGTTGCTATGGCCATTGCTATGGAAAAAGTCACATACTGCCGATTAGAGATCTGAAATTTTACTACTTTAATGCTGCAAATCGACTGAGATTACTTCAAGACAGCATTCCCAAGTGTTTAAAGGTTACAATTTTGCCATTTTAAGAAAAGTGACTTTTGTAACCGAACATCACCATTTTTGAGTGGAAGACCACCTTAAGTTAGAAAGTAACGGAATATTATCAAGCGATGCGTGTGGTCTGCGTGTGGTGTTGGTTGGGTTTGAGATAATTTTGTAAGTTCGTAGTCTGGTACGTAGCCGTTCGGAGTCAACTTGTTTACTTTGCATGGGGATTCCCGGGTTAGCAAACCGGATTTAAACATCATGTCATGAGATATGCCTTAACGTGCCCCAGACTCTGACGATCTGCTCTGCCTCGTGTTCATCAAGCGTTATATTTCGATGCTACAGTGGAACCTCGATTTAACGAAGTGCAAAGGGACTGGGGAAATTGGTTCGTTATATCGAGGGTTCGTTATATCGAGGTCCTTTTCCATACATTACGCTATTGCTGGGCTGAAAAATATCGTTCGTTATACCGAGGACTTCGTTACATAGAGGTTCGTTAAATCGAGGTTGCACTGTACTGCTATGTTCACTGTTCGTATTCACGGTCTAGGCACAACAGTAAATATTTCGTCATCCCTTTGTAAGCATCCTCAGTTGTGGGCAAATTTACACCGACATTCAACGTTTGAGTGGATGTGCGTTTTTCAGCAGAAGTAAAAGCCATAAGAAAGATAAGCTGAGCCATCAGAGTTTAAACATTACGTTATCCAGTAACACTATAGTCAAAACATTTTGTCACGCAATCATACTTTTCGTCACGCCGGTTGGTATAAATACAGCATCGCGCTAACATTTGTGAAACCTAGGGGTGGAGAGGATCAGAACGGCCGGTTAAAATGCCCATTGGGCTTTCTTGTTTTTGATTGATTGTGGATTTCTTTATAGTGACGTTTGTTTGTAGTACAAATTGGTCGCTTTGCCAAAATTGACTTATCGTTTCCGTCTCTCAACGGGACACTTTTGTCGGGCCGCAGAAGAAATTCTCACACAACACAATATAAAATATAAGCTTAAAGACCATTGTAGATTCGGCTTGAAATTCAATGAACCAGTGGGCTTTCTATTGTTTAGAAGTTAGCTAAAATTTGGTTATTCGCTAAAGCGCTTCGAGCGGGGTAGTTAAAACAGCTGGAAAGATGGAAAAATTAAAAGCTTTTCCAAAATAAACTACTGTTTTGGAAAGAACAAGAATGATGTTATGATTTCCTTAAAGTACATCGGTAAACATTACCGCGTTTAGCTGTGCGAGCGAAAAGGAAGTGGGTGTATACAAAACCTGGGCTAGGCCATGGCCCACCCTATGGCCTACCCTATGGCCCACCCAAAATTTTGCAGTTTTTTTAAAAAAAATAACCAGAAAAAAAGCCAAACAAGAGTAAAGTCATACAAAGTAAAACAAACTAACACACTTACAAAGAAACAGATATATAGAAAGATAAGAAAAGAACCGTCAACTTCGTTTCCAAGAAATTCTGCTACTTCTCAATACCCAGGAAAAAAAAACCTGGGAACCAGGCAGAAAAACTACCCTGTAGTACCACAGCATAAGGCAGCAGGCTACTCTTATTCGGTTACACTGACCGTGAGGAGTCTGAGAACTGTCTCTCCCCAATCTCTCACCTGTTTCTTAAAGTTTGGGGCTAAATATGTCTATTTCTGCCTATTAAGGAGACAAAAAAGGACCAAGCAAGCAGAGGTTAGTCATTACTTTTATACTAAAATGCGCTTTCTTTAGGATGCTTCCTGCAAAACATGCTCAGCCGTTTAAAACAAAATGTACACCGAACGTTCGATTGATTGCGCCCAATTGCAATGAATTGTTATAGAACTAAGTTGGATTACCATAGAACAGTTCCATGAAGGCGGTGAAATTAACTCTCAATTAATAAACCATCGTGCTTTTAAAAACGACCTGAATAAGCGCAGAGCAAAACATTTCACTCTAACAAAACATTTTATTCTTAACTCTGATTAAAGTACATCTTTTCAACTCATGCATTTTTTGGTTCATTACAGAATGTCAGACATTAAAAAATGTAAAGAATTTTTGCATCTGGTACGAATACGAGGATTTTTGTTGATGTAAGGTCTCCAGCATACTTGTTAAGAGCCGCCTAACTTGTCCTCTACTTTCGTCACATTACAGCTTTTCCGTCAGCTGTAACCTTGACAAGATACCATTTTGATCGTGTTTTTGTCTGCTCCAACGCACCAAGATCATCTGATAAAAGATCTTCCGGGTCATCCAAGGAATCGAGATCCACAACGAAAGAAACATTGGTTTGGACACCTACTGGATTGCGTGACGCAATAAGAGAGCTGTGTGTCTTCGGGGAATTGAGAAGAAGCTTCAGAACTTCGTCGTTCTCAGCACATGTCAACACATCAGATGGCACAATGGGGAGGTCTCGGCGGCCTTTGTAGAAAGTCACTTCGTGTGATTGTAAGTCTTTGGAAAGGTCGCTAGTGGAATGACAGAGTTTAAAGAAAGGAATGTGATTATTACTATAGTTGCTGGTGAAAACAACATTTTTAACCTAATAAAAAAGTTATTTACATCGTTAAGTCACATTAAAAAACATATAAGAACTCTTTCTATTTTATTTACAGTGTGGTTCACAATTTTTAAGGACGGTTTACGAATTTTTCATTTGAAATTTCCTAAGTTTCCAAAGAACTTTGCAATTTCATTACGCAGATGTCCGAAATTGATCGTGAAATTGAGAACAAAGGGATGATTTCCATGTGCGGAGAAGTTTGCAAGTTGCAAAGTTGGTTTTGAAATTGAATGACAGAATCACAGTTTTATCTTATCTTAGTCTTCGATTATGGCAGACTTGTCGAGCCGGATGGAGGCCTTCAAGGGCACAATCGACACAAAACAATTTAAAACTTAAGTAATAAACTTGCCGTTCTTGAAAGACCAAGAAAGCCCAATGGGCATTTTAACCGGCCGTTCTGATCCTCCCCACCCTAGGTTTCACAAATGTTAGCGCGATCCTCTATTTATACGAACCGGCGTGACGAAAAGTGTGATTGTGTGATACAATATTTGGACTATAGCGTTACTGGATGACGTAATGTTTAAACTCTGACGACTCAGCTTATCTTTCTTATCGCTTTTATTTCTGCTAAAAAACGCAAATTCACTCAAACGTTGAATGTCGCTATAAATTCGTCCCCAACTGAGAATGCTTACACAGGGACGACGAAGTATTGTGCCGAGACCATGAATACAAACAGTGAACATAGCAGTAGAACTTGATAAACACGAGTAATGTGATGTACCGCGTAGCACTCTGTAATGAAATAGTAAACATTTAAGTGTGTGTAAGAGTGCTAGAAGTGAGCAATACTGCCCTACATAATTCCCCCCCGGCCATTCGGCCTGAAAGAAGAAACTAGAAATGATTACCAGGATCAAAGAAAAATCTTTGACCCCAGCGGGATTCGAACCCACGACCTCCGGATTATATCACCGTCGCTCTACCAACTGAGCTACGAGGCCAAGCTGGGAGCAGGTCGTGGAAATTAAGATATTAAACTCGCGGCAGTGGAATACTGTGCCGAATGGCCGGGAGGAAATTATGTAGGGCAGTATTGCTCACTTCTAGCACTCTTACACACACTTAAATGTTTACTATTTCATTACGGAGTGCTGCGCGGTACATCACATTACTTACTTTTTTTTGTAATTTGTTAATTTTTTTTGCAACAACACAATACAGTACTTAGGATACATTACCTACAGTCACGTGAGTTACAAAAAGCGTTACAGTACTTACAATACAATACTTACAGTAACTTACTTACAATACACGTTACAGTACTTACAATATATTACTTACAATAGCTTGATTACTGTACACGTTACGAAAAAATTAAATACAAACAAATAGTTGTTAACTAAAAGTGAAGAAGACCAACTAGATATAACAAGGTTATTTTCTACTGAGTGTTCATGATAGCTACCAACTTTTCCCATTTTTTAAAATGAGTAGTGAGTTTATTCCTCTCCCTCGCAATATGGAGTTCGATGTTATAAACACGTCTTATCCTGGCAATAAAACCTCTCAATGAGGGTAAGCTTCCATGACATTTCCTTACATAAATGTAATGTTTACCTAATAACAGAATGTGATTAATTATAAAGAAATCTTCCGTTTTTTCAAAATTCCCTAAAAACAAACCTATCTCATTTAAGGATTCTATAACGATGTTATCATCTTTCAGCCAGGACAAGACCTCTTTCCAAAATTCAGACACTTTACAACGGGAGAGTAAATGTTCGATGGATTCTGGTTCTTCATTGCAAAACGTACAATTAGGGGATTGCGAAAGGCCAAAGCGAAATAATTTATCATTTGTAAAGACAATGTTGTTAAGAATTTTGTATTGAAATTCTCTCAGTTTGGAATCAAGTGTAGTAAGGAAAGGGAGAGAGTAAACCTTTTCCAAGTTAATGGATGTCTCTGAGTACTTGTCTGTTAATTTTTGTTGAGCTGTCGGAGGAGTTTGTTTTTTGCGCAAAAAAGAGTCGAATATCTGTTTAGAGGTGACATCAGAGATTGGGACAGAGCCACAATTTAGTTTAATATATGGTGTGTAAGGGATGGGTTTTATTTCATCTGTACAGACAGAAGGTCTAATAATCGTTTTCCAATCCGATGGAAGAGAGTGAACGACTCCCATAATAGAGAAACGTTGTTCAGGAGAGATCGGCACATAGGGGTCTTCGTGCAAGAAAAGATTGTTTTCCGTAATAAGGTCGCCCACCTTTACGATTCCTAAGTTAACTAGATCATTTCTATAGACAGAATTTTTATCAATGCAGATAAACTTATTATTCCAAATGATCTCGTTCATAATATCATTAAAAGTGACAGGCGTACTACTATTTAAACCTGACCATGCGTTAAAACATTCTTTGTAATATTTCGGGAGCTGAGTTTTTTATTTGACGGTGTAAAAGTTGCAATGCAGAACTAGACTCCCACCAACAGGTAACACAGGACGAAATGGTAGATTTACTTGTCTTTACGAAAAAAATAAAGATCACTTAAAGAATCAAAAAATCTTTAATTTTACAATTAAAGACTCTTACATTACTTAAAGTTAGTATCATGCTTTAATATGTCTTTAAGAGCATTTAAGATAACTTAAATTTAGTTCACCACCTTACTTGAAAAACTGTGTATTTAAGTCTTCCAGTAAAGTTATTTTAAATCGATCAAAACCATTAATAAGCTTTACTTTGGATATTAAAGCTAGGTAAATGTCTTACCAGAATTAAGAGCCGGCACTTAAATTCCTTAAAGAAACATGTTATTATTTTCCCTTGTAAATCCATTTAATAATCCTTTAAGTTTCCACTTAAAGGCAAGGAAATAAAAGACAATGTTTACGGTGACATCACTTAAATCCCATTTAAAAGAAACATATCTTTTCCTTTTCAATTCACTCAGTTTTAGTCGCGTGGTGTACTTTGTTTGTGTGGCAACAAAATGATCTAAGAAGGTATCCTAGGGCAAGGCTGTCAACATTACAAGCCGCATGCAATATCAGCTAAAAGAGACAACTGAATGTCACCCAAAGACAAGACAGATAGATTGATAAAAACTCAACAACCACCACTTTCAAAACTAATAATGATAAACAAATTGCAGTGCAGTGCTTTCGGTTTGCCTTGTTTTGTTCTCGACGCCTCCGCTTCATCCCGTTCATCGTATTTCCTGTGTTTAATCTCGCCATGCTTAACAACGCCAATTTGTTTTGTTTTTCTTGTGAAAATCGTCCACATCCATTCTTTGAAGATTCTCTGGCGATTTCTTTGCCTGCTTTGGCGCATTTGGCGCGCTAAATTGCATCCGCTGACTGGTTGTACTGTCGACATGCGAATCGACTGTCTAGGGGTGGGACATTAGTCGACCGGTTAAGCCAGTTATGGCTATTTAATGACTTAATTTGCACACTCTTTCGTAGTAAAAACATATCCTGATAATTTTTTATTGAAAAAAAAGCTGTAACAATAAACATTTTTGGAAGGCGAGTCCTGATAATAGTACGGTGATGGGATGAACAATTTTCCCCTCCCACTCCCGGTGCAGTTAGTATTTTGAGCGCCAAAATACGTTGCATAGATTTAATGCGCGCGCGCATTAAATCGAATTTTCACACAGCGAAGTGTTAAGTTCGCCAACGTTTCTTTGGGAGCTTACGGTGGAGAATGCAGACGTTCTGTTCACTGAGGATCGGAAACTTCGAGTGGAGCTAAAATTCATCGAGAGACACGAGGAAGAAAACACACATCTTGACTATCTTCCGTACCTTCTGCATCGCAATGTCACGTCCCTCCAACATATCGCGATCGGTGAGTATAAGATTCGTTATTTTGACTGACCTTTGGCCTGTTTTACTGTGCATTTAAGCAGACTACCGCCATTTATGGGTAAAATCCACACAGCCCCATACATCAGTTATAATTATATTCAACTGTTTCCATAAACACAGAGAATGCGGTGTGGTGCTTGAGTCAGAAAATGAAAGTTTATGTAAAACCCGTCTAATAGCTCCATCCGGGAATTTTACCTGGCGATGAGTATAAAGCTGCTCTCTTTCCTCTGAATGACAACAAGTATGAGTGGTAGCTGTTTGCAAGAGATTCAGCCAATGAATTTATACAAGGCCACTGGCTTCTATTAAAATAGCCTGACTGAATCTCTTGTAAACAATCATTCATGTGTACTAGCTATTAATTATTTTACAGAAGGCATATTGACAGCCATCAAATAATCAGTGAGAACCCCTTGACTGCATTTTTAAAATTGATTGCTTGGTAGCTGTTGATAAATACATGTACATATAGTTACATGACTTGTATGTGATAACAGCTTCATTGGTCAATTCATTTACCGATCCCGGGGATGCAGAGTTATTTGCAGATACAGTTAACCGGTGTGCAATTGCCAATCAGAGACTTAGAAATTCAGTGATTACTGAAGAGCAGAATTACAAATGTAACATAATATGTGAAATGATTTTGGTGTTCTGTGCATGTAATTAATGTTATGTTATCAAGAGATACCACCCTTTTTCTCGGGGAGGAAAGCCTTACCCGAGTGAGTGGTAGAAATCAAGGCTGGGCTTAATTGATGAAAATCAGCTGACACACTCAGTGAACTCTGGACTACTTTAAGTTTTTAAATTTAGACATTTAGTGTTACCCCATATTTGATAAAAATATGTTTCTCACTTTGCAGAGAAAACAAGATGCTACTGGTGATTCCTTTGGAGAGAGGTAAAGATCATTGTTATCCCTTGCACTTTAGTCTCCAATATTTATGTGTTGCATGTAATTCTGTATACATGTACATATTTTTTATTGAATTGAAAACTGATGAACCGGCAGTTACCATCTGCTACTAAAGAAATTGTGGGACAGACACTTTCTTTATATGGACACTCATAACAGACAGTAATTGCAATTCTTCTGTCCCCACCAATCCAGTAGCTCACGCATATATATCAGCATGCTCTGTTAGTATGTACAACAGACTGGTCAAGGTGACAACGTTGCCATAAAAATTTTAATGTCACTTGATGGGATTGAACAATATTCAGTCTGTTTGTCTGAACCTCAAGAGAAAATGTCAGTCAAAAGCAACAGTTTTTTTTTCTTATTTTAAATATGAAAATAATTCACTTTAATTGTGTTCTACTGCTATGGATGGTTGATATAAGAGAAAACTTAAATTTTCACTTTGGTCAGAGAAAAGTGTCTGTTGTCCTCACCAGCAGGTGTCCATAGAGCATGGTGATATATGTGTCATGAGCTACTGTAATTAAAAGATACAATAAGTGTAATTAGTGTCCATAGCAGGTGTTCATAAGGTGTATTGTCATTTAAGAACCAGGGAAAGAGCTAAAACAGTCCAGTCCTGTATACGATTTTCACCAGGAATGGTACAAGTGTGCATGTTGTGAGAACATTTACACTAATTAAATATTGGATTCAGCTTTGAAATTATTAGTTTTGATTGAAGATGCACTTCAGCTTATTACAAAGGCTCAGTTTACAATATAAGATCTTAGTGCTTATTGTTTGCAGACAAAGGCAAAAACTAGACTGTAATCCTTCCATAATGACAAGGTTTCCTTATTTACAGGTGTACTGGTGACTGAGCCACTCTGTGTCTCCAGGATTGGGCTTCATTGTTTACATTGTCCCAACACACAATCATGTAAGAACTTCAAAGAAACACTAGCCTTACCCTCCAGAATTGTAAGTGTTGATTTTTTACAGCTTTTAAAACCTTTCTTACTTTTGTGCTGCAGAAAATGCCAGGAGGACTATTGCCTTGGATAAAGCAAAGAAGTGGAGTGCAAATTTAAAAGGAAAGATGGCAGCTTTACACGTCCTCAGACGAGACAGAAGAAGAAGGCGACAAGTTGGTCTTTGTCATCAAAGAAATTCCTTGGGAGAGCGAGGAGCTTAAGGAAATATAAATTTAACAAAATTTAAAAACTATGCAGTCAAGAAACTAACGAAAAAAGGACAGTGGAGAGAGTAATGAGGGGGGGGGGCCTTTTTCATGTCTTTGAAAGCTACCAATAGTATACAAGTTGTATCCTTGGGTGACCTGTTTACCTGTACACAGCACTGGGGCATTTATGTGCCTGTGTGAACTAACTTTTTAACGATTGTTTGTTTTGAGTGTAAGCGAGCAGCTTTGAAAGTTGTGAGTATTGTTTTGTTTCTAATCTGTCTGTTGTGTACTTGGGTGACCTGTTTACCTGTACACAGCAGATGCACTGGGGCATTTAGGTGCCTGTGTGAAGTAACTTTTTAATGATTGTTTGTTTTGCGTGTAAGCGAGCTGCTTTGAAAGTTGTGAGTATTGTTTTGTTTCTAATCTATCTGTTGTGTACTTGGGTGACCTGTTTACCTGTACACAGCAGATGCACTGGGGTATTTATGTGCCTGTGTGAACTAACTTTTTAATGATCGTTTGTTTTGAGTGTAAGCGAGCTGCCTCGAAAGTTGTGAGTATTGTTTTGTTTCTAATCTATCTGTTGTGTACTTGGGTGACCTGTTTACCTGTACACAGCAGATGCACTGGGGCATTTATGTGCCTGTGTGAAGTAACTTTTTAATGATTGTTTGTTTTGAGTGTAACCGAGCTGCTTTGAAAGTTGTGAGTATTGTTTTGTTTCTAATCTATCTGTTGTGTACTTGGGTGACCTGTTTACCTGTACACAGCAGATGCACTGGGGCATTTATGTGCCTGTGTGAAGTAACTTTTTAATGATTGTTTGTTTTGAGTGTAACCGAGCTGCTTCGAAAGTTGTGAGTATTGTTTTGTTTCTAATCTATCTCTTGTGTACTTGGGTGACCTGTTTACCTGTACACAGCAGATGCACTGGGGCATTTATGTGCCTGTCTGAAGTAACTTTTTAATGATTGTTTGTTTTGAGTGTAAGCGAGCTGCTTCGAAAGTTGTGAGTATTGTTTTGTTTCTAATCTATTTGTCGGTACTTGGGTGACCTGTTTACCTGTACACAGCAGATGCACTGGGGCATTTATGTGCCTGTGTGAAGTAACTTTTTAATGATTGTTTGTTTTGAGTGTAAGCGAGCTGCTTTGAAAGTTGTGAGTATTGTTTTGTTTCTAATCTATCTGTTGTGTACTTGGGTGACCTGTTCACCTGTACACAGCAGATGCACTAGGGCATTTATGTGCCTGTGTGAAGTAACTTTTTAATGATTGTTTGTTTTGAGTGTAAGCGAGCTGCTTCGAAACTTGTGAGTATTGTTTTGTTTCTAATCTATCTGTTGTGTACTTGGGTGACCTGTTTACCTGTACACAGCAGATGCACTGGGGCATTTATGTGCCTGTGTGAAGTAACTTTTTAATGATTGTTTGTTTTGAGTGTAAGCAAGCTGCTTCGAACGTTGTGAGTATTGTTTTGTTTCTAATCTATCTGTTGTGTACTTGGGTGACCTGTTTACCTGTACACAGCAGATGCACTGGGGCATTTATGTGCCTGTGTGAAGTAACTTTTTAATGATTGTTTGTTTTGAGTGTAAGCGAGCTGCTTTGAAAGTTGTGAGTATTGTTTTGTTTCTAATCTATCTGTTGTGTACTTGGGTGACCTGTTCACCTGTACACAGCAGATGCACTGGGGCATTTATGTGCCTGTGTGAAGTAACTTTTTAATGATTGTTTGTTTTGAGTGTAATCGAGCTGCTTCGAAAGTTGTGAGTATTGTTTTGTTTCTAATTTATCTGTTGTGTACTTGGATGACCTGTTTACCTGTACACAGCAGACGCACTGGGGCATTTATGTGCCTGTGTGAAGTAACTTTTTAATGATTGTTTGTTTTGAGTGTAAGCGAGCTGCTTTGAAAGTTGTGAGTATTGTTTTGTTTCTAATCTATCTGTTGTGCACTTGGGTGACCTGTTTACCTGTACACAGCAGACGCACTGGGGCATTTATGTGCCTGTGTGAAGTAACTTTTTAATGATTGTTTGTTTTGAGTGTAAGCGAGCTGCTTTGAAAGTTGTGAGTATTGTTTTGTTTCTAATCTATCTGTTGTGTACTTGGGTGACCTGTTTACCTGTACACAGCAGATGCACTGGGGCATTTATGTGCCTGTGTGAGGTAACCTTTAATGATTGTTTGTTTCGAGTGTAAGCGAGCTGCTTCGAGCGTTGTGAGTATTGTTTTGTTTCTAATCTATCTGTTTTGTACTTGCGTGACCTGTTTACCTGTGCACAGCAGATGCACTGGGGCATTTATGTGCCTGTGTGAAGTAACTTTTTAATGATTTTTTGTTTTGAGTGTAAGCGAGCTGCTTTGAAAGTTGTGAGTATTGTTTTGTTTCTAATCTATCTGTTGTGTACTTGGGTGACCTGTTTACCTGTACACAGCAGATGCACTGGGGCATTTATGTGCCTGTGTGAGGTAACCTTTAATGATTGTTTGTTTCGAGTGTAAGCGAGCTGCTTCGAGCGTTGTGAGTATTGTTTTGTTTCTAATCTAGCTGTTGTGTACTTGGGTGACCTGTTTACCTGTGCACAGCAGATGCACTGGGGCATTTATGTGCCTGTGTGAAGTAACTTTTTAATGATTGTTTGTTTTGAGTGTAAACGAGATGCTTCGAACGTTGTGAGTATTGTTTTGTTTCTAATCTATCTGTTGTGTACTTGGGTGACCTGTTTACCTGTACACAGCAGATGCACTGGGGCATTTATGTGCCTGTGTGAAGTAACTTTTTAATGATTGTTTGTTTTGAGTGTAACCGAGCTGCTTTGAAAGTTGTGAGTATTGTTTTGTTTCTAATCTATCTGTTGTGTACTTGGGTGACCTGTTTACCTGTACACAGCAGATGCACTGGGGCATTTATGTGCCTGTGTGAAGTAACTTTTTAATGATTGTTTGTTTTGAGTGTAAGCGAGCTGCTTCGAAAGTTGTGAGTATTGTTTTGTTTCTAATCTATCTGTTGTGTACTTGGGTGACCTGTTTACCTGTACACAGCAGATGCACTGGGGCATTTATGTGCCTGTGTGAAGTAACTTTTTAACGATTGTTTGTTTTGAGTGTAAGCGAGCTGCTTCGAAAGTTGTGTGTATTGTTTTGTTTCTAATCTATCTGTTGTGTACTTGGGTGACCTGTTTACCTGTACACAGCAGACGCACTGGGGCATTTATTTGCCTGTGTGAGGTAACTTTTAATGATTGTTTGTTTCGAGTGTAAGCGAGCAGCTGCGAAAGTTGTGAGTATTGTTTTGTTTTTAATCTAGCTGTTGTGTACTTTGGTGACCTGTTTACCTGTACGCAGCAGATGCACTGGGGCTTTTTTCTGCCTGTGTGAAGTAACTTTTTAATGATTGTTTGTTTTGAGTGTAAGCAAGCAGCTTCGAAGGTTGTGTGTAGTTTTGTTTCTAATCTATCTGTTGTTTACTTGGGTGACCTGTTTACCTGTACACAGCAGATGCACTGGGGCATTTGTTTGCCATGTGCCATTTGGCACTTATATGCCTTGACCTTGAGCCAATGTCGTCCCATCTAGTCCTCCCACTCAGTCAACAAGTGCATAACTTTCAAATTTTAATGTTAAATTTGCAGTATTTGATTATTACTAAGTATTAAGAAACCTTTTCATTACCTCTTCACTGAATTAGAAATTTTTTACAGATTTATATACATAAAAAATAAATTAAAAGGAAATTTTGAATCTGGAATATTTTGAAAGTCCATTTTGAATTTCAATTTTTATCTAAGGAAATTTGAATCTTGAATATTTATTAAAGTCCATTTCTAATTACAATTTTTATCTAAGGAAATTATGAATCTTGAATATTTGTTAAAGTCCATTTCATATTACAATTTTTATCTTATAGAGAAAAAGTAACTGTTGATTGTTAAAATGATATATATTTTACAGAACTCTGATTTTAATGTTACTTGTAGAGAATTTATACCACTTTACGGTGTGTCATGTTCCTTTGTAAAACATTAAGTAGCTTGAAAGGAAACAATAAAAAGTTTATGTTTGTAAGTGGAAAGTTGTTTATGTATTTGTTTTTCTCTCATACGTGGGGGTGATAATTCATTTACATCGAATGTGTAGTTAATATAAAATTGGCAGTAATTGCAAAACAAGAACAAGAAAATGATGCTAGAATAATGTATTCTGTCCCTTTAATTTGTCACTTAAAGGCGATTAAACAGAATTTCCTGTTCATATAATTTCATTTCCTGTCTTTAATTTGAAATTAAAGATACTTAAAGAATGCTTTCCTTAACATTTAGTTAACATTTAAGGTGACATAGCCTCTTAAAGAATTCTATCCTGTCCTTAAAGTTGTCACTTAAAGGGTCTTAAAACACTCTTTACTGGCCCTTTATAATTTCAATTAAATATGCGAAAAGGATACTTTCCTTACCATTTACTTAACATTTAAGGAAACATTTCCTCTTAAAGGATTATATCCTGTCCTTTAAGATGTCACTTAAAGGATCTTAAAAAACTCTATACTGACCCTTTAAGAACACTGCTTAAATGGCATGTAAATGGTTCATTAAGTGTTTTAAGTGAATGTCTTAAAGATGAAGGAAATAAACATTTAATGTGTTTAAGTTACACTTAAAGAAACAGAAAACCGTTCTTTACTCTATCTTTAAGAAACCTTTAAGTGACATTAAATCTGCCATTTCGTCCTGTGTAAAATAAAACTGTTTAAAATCGATTTCCAAGTACTTGGGTAGTCTTCTAAGAATTTCTTTAAACAAATGACACGTCTAGCACTGACCATAGACTCGATATCTAGCATCTTCAGCCCGCCTTTATCAATATCTAGTAAATTAAAATGAGCGCACAGCGCTTAACTTTATCTTTTCCACTCCAAATGAAGTTGTAGAAGATCGAATTAGCTTCTTTAACAAGGTCATTGGATATCGGAATTACTGATGCTCTGAACATTAACTTGGGAATTGCGAAAGTTTTAATAATTTGGATTTTGCCCAAAGGAGATAAGCTCCTCCATTTCCGCATGTTGATTGATGTTTTAATAGATTTTAATGTTTGTCGGAAATTTAAGTCGTTCCTCTGTTTTTCGTCATAACCAAAATAAACTCCCAAGATCTTAATAATTTTACAAACCCTATGGTTATTAAAATCCTTCTCGTGTAGAATACTATTACCAAGTGCTAAAGTCTGCGTTTTTTCGTGACTCACACGCAAACCAGAGCATGATCCAAACGATTCCAGAATAGCAAAGAGGGAAGCATAAGATTCCTTGTCTCGTACAAAACAGGTCATATTATCCGCAAATAAAGAAAATTTAGTAGTTTCTCCTCCTATATTAAATCCTTTGATTGAATCGTTATTTCTGATCTTGATAGTTAGAGTTTCTAACGCAATGATGAAGAGATACGGTGAAAGTGGATCGCCTTGGCGGACTCCTCTGCTTAACGTGAAGGGGCCTGTTGTAAGACCACTGTTCATTACACAACTTTTTACGTTTTTGTACAATGTTCGAATCCACTGAATAAAAGAAGGGCCAAAATTAAACCTTTTCAAAATCAATAGCTACTAAAATTCCGGGTAGATCCTTCTCTTTAGTATACTCCATCAAATCATCAATTGTTCTGATTGCGTCAAAAATAGATCTTCCTTTAACAAACGCGTTTTGGTTAGAGTGTATTATTTCAGATAAAACCTTTTCCAAACGTTTTGCCAGCGTTTTAGAAGCTATCTTCGCATCAACATTAATCAAGGATATGGGGCGCCAGTTTCTAATCATACTTTTATCCTTTCCTTTCTTTTCTATTAAGGTTATTATGGCTTGTTTCTGTGAATTCGAAAGCTCTCCAAACTCAAAGGCGTAGTTCAGACTGTCTACTAATAACCTTCCGAACAAGGGCCAGAATGCCAGGTAGAATTCAATTGTCAAACCGTCATTTCCGGGAATTTTACCTTTAGGAAAGGTTCCTAACACACTGAAATATTCACTGTATCCTAATTTCCCTTCACAGATTTTCCTCGAGTCATCAGCTAATGCTGGAAATCCCCTAGAGTTATCTAAAAACATGGAGGTGGCTGAATCTGATGGGCAACTGCTACCATCGTAAAGGTCTGCATAAAATGATTCCAGCTCATCCATAATCATTTTGGGGTTGTTAGTTAGTTTTCCATCCCTGGTAAATATTTTACGGACACTGCTCTTCTTCTTGTTTGATTTTTCTAAATTCAAGAAATATTTGTTGTTTTTTTCACCCAGCTCGTACCAGGTTGCACGAGAGCGGATAATAGCCCCTTGTGTGATGTAGTCGTACAACTGGTCGTAATCGGCTTGTAGGCATTCGAACTCATCTAAGTTTTCTTTAGAAGGGTTGTTATCGCATTAAGTAGTGCAGTCTCTTAGACTTTCTTCTAGATGCTTTACTTTTTATCTTTTTTTACGAGCCTTGGCTTTACTATAGATAATTGTTCGCTGTCGTATTTTGTATTTAATTAGGTCCCATAGGACTCGTTTATCATTAACTTCTTTAAATTCTTCTGACCAGTTTTTATATTCCGAGCGGAGAAGGTTACAGTACTCTTGGTCATTAATAAGAGTAGAGTTAAATTTCCAAAAACTTGGTCCCCGTTCGTTTTCATCAAGGCCGTTAATTGACAGTGCAATGGCGAAGTGATCCGATTTAATTGCAGTTATTATTTCTACTGACTCAACATCTTCTTGTAAGTCGTTGCTGATTAGCCAGTAATCTAAGCGTCTTTGTATTAGGGGCGATTTTTGACGCCAAGTGAATCGCGTGTCACTGGGATTACGGATACGCCATATATCTACTACATCATGTTCCATAATCATATCTTCCACATATCGCACAGAATCCTTTCTCTTTTTATTTCCGCCTCGCCCATCTAGGTCTGGATCAAGAATGACGTTGAAATCCCCTCCAATGACAACGGACCTGTCTTCATCTGTAACCAGTGGTGGTTGGACACGGTTTGCAAAGCATAATGGGGCTATCTATCGATTCGAGCTCAGTTGCAATGAACCTTCGTACTGTGCGCATCTCAAAGAGCTAAAACAAATTCAACTACAAGAGCTGGAAATAACAAAGATGGAAGTTTCTCTGATTCTTGTGGTCTAGTTATCCTTTGTTTACATCAGAATATTTGATGTAACAGTTTAACAGCTGGTTTCATGGGTTGATCGATTGAAGGCGTACGGTACACGTGGAGACTTCAATCCCGGGTATATCAGGAATAAGCCTCTTTAGTAACTTATATGTGCAATCATCTTACCATGAATAGCCTCTTGGGCCATGAAGGACTTATTTCCAATCATCGAAAGGGAAAACACAAATGCCTGGCTTTCTGAGGTCTTGTAATTACTACAGTTGTGTGAAGTCGTAAGTTTTGCCCGATGGATATGCGTCGAGTACGTGTCATGAAAAATCTTACGAATGTTCATTTTACAGCATTAACAGTCCTTTAACTTCCAGGGTGTCCAAAAGCTTCTGTTTCTCAAAAATACTGTTGATGCAGGATGTAGTAATCCTGAAGGGCTTGTCTGAAATGATACTTTCAAGGCTTAGCTAAACAAGGCTGTATTAAAATATTATTGTTCAAATTGCTACCTGTCAATGTGAATTAATTAATCAATTTGTTTTGCTTTTGAAAGTAACTGATGCTGACAAAGTTAGTCTGTGATTGAACGAGAATTCCACTTTCTTTTGCAGCCGACATGAAAATCTGTCTTTAGAAAATCTTAACAAAGCTCTCTTCAGCCTGTAGAATGTGTGACAATATTATATACAGTGCATCCATATTTTTCCTCAGCTACTTCAATGAAAGCATTGACTCATTTACCCACAAGGACCTCAAACAGAAAATAGTTTTTAACCCTTAATACAGGGTTGTTGGGAGCTTTGCACTGATTATCACGACAAAATTATCGAGGTCACAGAGAACCTGTTTAAGGTGTTTCGATACAGTTTTTTTGGGACCAAACTTAACTTTTTGAATCGGCTCTTAGACAGTCCTTTCCTTGTCAGATCAAAGTGAAATTTGCAACACTTGTTGCTTTTGGATTGAACTTTAGCGCGGTTTACATTTTGTGAAAATCGATATTTCCATGACAACGTTAAACAAAAAACGTCGAAAACGTTAAAATTGAAATTTTCCGCGATCCAGATTTCACTTTGAAAAGCAAATACCAACATCTTAAACTGTGGTTTATGACACACAAAATATACAAGAACAAAAAAATTCTGTATGTTTGTTTTGAAGTAAATCGCAAAAACATTTCCAACCTTAGTTTTTGCATAGTAATAGTAAATACACCGAAAAATAATCAATGCTTTGATGAAATGGCTCGAAAATACTTTCAAAATGTGTCTTTTACTTACTATTTTACGCCTAGAAAGTTTTGTTGGAACTAGTGTTCACGATCTCGAGAACGAATTGTTTTTCTAAGATCATTCGTGTAATAATTTTGTGTTAATTTTTGAATTTGAGCGTTTTTGCGAAAATCTTAAGAACGGCTCGATTGATTTTTTTAAAACATTAAACACGCGTGCTTGACGATGTGACCAATTATAGTATTGAGTCTTATGAAAATTGATTCACTGGAACACTTTTAGATTTAACTCTAAAAAGGACGTATGAACCGACGGAAAAGGTTGCGTTACAAATTGAAAGTTGGCAAGTAAATGCTAATATATTCAAAGTAATGCGTAATTCATTGCTTCGTGATTTTTATCAGGTTTCTTTGTTCTTTGTTGCACTGTAGATTACATTCTACAATGATTTCATCATTTCATTGATTATTTTTCGGTGCATTTACTATTACTATGCAAAAACTAAGGTTTTTGCGATTTACTTCGAAACAAACATACAGATTTTTTTTGTTCTCGTATATTTTGTTTGCCATACACCACAGTTTAATATGTTGGTGTTTGCTTTTCAAAGCGAAGTCTGGATCGCGCAAAATTTCAATTTTAGTGTTTTCGAGGTTTTTTGTTTATCGTTGTCATGGAAATATCGATTTTCACAAAATGTAAACCGCGCTAAAGTTCAATCCAAACCCAAAAAGTACTGCAAATTTCACGTTGATCCGACAAGATAAAGACTGTCTAACAGCCGATTTTAAAAGTGAGGTATGGTCCCAAAACAACTGTATCGAAACACCTTAACATGGATCCTTTTAAAACTTGTGAAGCACATTACAGCAATACATCCAATGTCATTTCTACAAATGGCCCAGTCCTTCATTTGTTCACTTCAGACCTCTACCTTGTTGAAAAGTCAATGGTGGACCCAGAGGAGGGTCCAAGGGTATCCCTCCTTTTTGTTCAAAAGAAAATAAGGCTGGATAAAACAGACTAACAGACAGCAATATACATGAACAAAATGTATAACTCCATAATTACTATGGAGTTATACATTTACTCCAAACTACAACGAAGCAGAGCGCAGATTAGCTTGTATACAACAGCATACTCCACTCAGAAAGCATCTGATTTTTTTTCGATTTACTTATAGTCAGAATATACTACAGAATAATACCAAGATATAACTCCACAAAGTTTTGTATTTTGTTGTCTACCCTCACCCACCATTAAACTTGGACCCCACCCTCCATGAAAGTCTGGACTCACCACTGGGCACCAAGTCTGCCTGTTAAGTCGAGTAACAGAAACTTAAGGGGTGTTTACATAATGCAGGTTTGAGTTTCATTCCCTCTTATGGCTCTGTATAACTTTGGTTACATGAGACCAGCACAAGTTTTCACACCATTACGAGTCATACCAGTGCAAATTTATTCTGGTTGCTGTACCAGATCAAGATTTTCGATCCGGCGTAAAAACTTGTACCATAATCATGTAAACACAGTAAGACTACTCATTTTGGTGTCAAATCTGTTTCCTGGAAGACAATTTAAGTAATTGTTCCTGAAAAGCCCCATTGGGGAGGTAACAATAAAGTAAAGTAAGTATTTAGTAGAAAAAATACAGATTGATATCAATGTAAAAAATTGATGAGGAAAGCGAAAGTTGCAAGTTCCATTAGAAAAGGGATGTTTAATCAATTCTCAGTTCTCAACCCTTTTATGGGTCGCAATAGCTCTAATTGTTATTAATAACAACTAAACTGACACACTGAAAGGGATGTTCAATCAATAATTCAGAATTTTTTTCCTCAATAGCTCTGGATTTTATTTCTTACAGCAGACCCCACTAAATTGAACCCACCCCCCCCCCCCCCAACCTGCTCACAACTATATTGAACTGAAAATATTTTTGTTTTCCCTGGTTGATCTTGCTCACTTATTTACTATTGGCTATCTCATATTTTTGATATCTCAAACAATTTTTGGTTTCTCTTGCATGTCTAAGATAGCACCGTGAATTTCCAATTATCTGAGTTACTGATCAATACTGATTTTTTTAGCTTTCTCAGTAGTTCAGTGCGCAGAGGTTGTAAGTCAAGAACCTTGAGGCTGCTGCTTAGGGGATCTTAGGAAACCAATCCACAACGGATGATGTGACTATATATTAAGACCCTAAAGCCCAAATAATTTTGGTCATTTCAGCAAACAAAATGGGATTCTTGAAAGTTTGTTGCATACAGGGCAACAGAGCAGACTGAAGAAACCATTTTGCCTCTTAATTTAAAGACAACAAAACAAAGAAGGGAAAACACTCAATTGGGATGCCACAAAATACTTCGCGGGTAATTTTCACATCTCGCAGCGTGAGAGTAATATTGGAGAGAAAATTCGACAACTTAAACAACGCATAATTCTCAAACTAGAGGGGCGCTATCGGGCGCTATGTGATTTTATAAAAGCAAATTTATCCACCTTGATCTTGGTGTAAAATAAACGGTTTTAGATTTTTGGGTTAGCCTACAAATTCTCAAAATGTAAGACCTACACAAATATCATGAAAGTACACGTTGCTCGATCCACCTACAACGAAATTGTCCTCAAACTTGACTTACAAAAGATGACCAGATCCATAGATTTCAAGACATCTAGATACACACCAATCCTAATTATTCTTGTTAAATGTAAGTTGCACTGGGGACAGATTGCACATTAAAATGACAGGAAGTGAACCTCACATTCCCGTCAAAGGCCGCCATGTTGACTTCTCGTCCTCGTCAAGAGACTACTCGTGATTGGCTAATATAATGATCCACCATGCCTTTCGGACCGTGTCCAAGCACCACTGATCTGTAACAAAATCTTTAAGTTCTTCCGATAATTGCTAAAAAAAACACATTGTTCCGCACATTTATTAGGAGCATAAATATTCAGAAGGACGAAAGGCGAATCTTGGATCTCAACTTCCACAAAAATGTAACGGCCTAATGGATCAATCTTTGACGAAATTAGCTTGAAATCTAAATGTTCCTTCACGAGAATCATTGTACCTTTACTGTGACAACTGCCATGCGAGAGAAAGGTATCGCCCTTCCATTGTTTTTTCCATATGTTAACTACTTCTGGAGTACTGTAGGTCTCTTGTAAAAAACATATATCGGCCTGAGATTTGTGAAGCCAATTAAATACGGCCTTTCGCTTCTCAAAGGAGCGAATCCCTCGGACGTTTAGGGATACAAGCCTGCACAATTTCTTGAACGAAAATATACCGAACCTCGTTAATTTAAGAGAAAAAACTGAAAAACGAAGTCATTAAAGTAAATATCGGAGTCAGAAGGCATTGTGGTGATCGCAATTTAAAAACTAAAACTGCTGTGTTAAGTGACTTCAACAACAAACTCACCAACCGCCATGCTAAGCTACACAAAGTTAAATCGAGTACTTGCCTTTTGAAGGTATTTCAAGGTCTTTAATTCCCCTCCTGTTGAACTTTCCATTTATAACACACACAAGAATTGTGACTTGCCAAAAAAGTCGCATCTTTGAGCCGATGTCCAGTTCCTTGGCTTTCTTATATGCGGTGCGGAGCTTCCCGCGTTGTTTTGCTGATTCCGGGGAAAGGTCTTTGTCAATAAACACTGATGAAAAGCGAGAACTGTTCATTAGCTTCTTCCTGTTTTCCGAAATCCAATCGTTATCCATTCTTGAGACTAAACGGACTAAAATTGGACGTGGGCGTGGAGGACGTGATGCCCCTCCTCTTGACTCTTCGTTGTTTGCAGCGCTGTTCGAGGAAGCTGTATTATTTGGATTTCCTGTTCGATGTATAGCATGAAACATAATGTTTTCTGGAACGGCGCCGAGTTCAGTTAGTACTTCCATCACTTTACGCGTACGCGAACATTCCTCATTGCTCTCTCCAGGATTTTCTGGAATGTTGTAGAAACGAAGATTCTCTCGCCTAGAGTAATCTTCCAGTTTAATTAGACGATTTTTAAGAGTGCTGACCTCCTCATTTAGTTTGTTGTTCTCTCTCGTGGTGCTATCGCACTGGTCTTGTAAATCTTTGTTTTTCTGTTTAAGTGATTGCACTTCTTCCCATACGGCGCTCAACGACTTCGTTGCTTCGCTTAATTCTGATTTGACTGCCTGAATTTCACCTTTAAGTTCCTCCTTTAATGTTTTAAGGTCCTCGTGAATCTTGGACAGCTTTTCCAGGATCATTTCGTCTGATACATCTTCTTCGGCAGTCGAACTTGATCCACGTGCACGTTTCTTTTCTTTGTTTTTTGCCATGTTTAGGTCTGAAAAGCCTTTTTTCATTGTAAGTCAGTTTTTTGCAAGTCAACAGGGATTGATTTAAGTCAACACCAGTACCAAATAAATCTCCGGTGTCACGAATCTGCCATAGTTTCTTGGACGGTTAAAGAGACGCACCAGCCGCCATGACAGCTAGCCCCAGTCCCATCGCATCATCATCACATTACTTACGATACACAGTATTCCACTGCCGCGAGTTTAAGAGCCGTTGTCAGTAACTTTCGAGAATCCGGCGACAGAGCCGAAAATTCGAATTTCTTTTTATTTGCCCAAAAGAACCCTTTTGGTGAACTATTTTCAAAAATAATATTTAAAAGTTCCAGCCAGTTTTTATTTTGGCAAAAAAACGGAAAGTTCGAAATTGACCTAAACGGGCCTTCGGACCCGATGTAAATTATGCAAATTAGTACATTTTCAAAACGCTCGTACAAGACAATGAAAACTTGCCTGGAATTAATCTTTTCACAGTTTGTTAGACATCTTTTGAAGTTGCTTTTAAACTAAACTTTACATCGATCTAAACGTTCTTTGCTTGATATCCACGCACGTAAAGAGTACAGTATTCTCTATTTCGTTGATACACTGAATTTTACCAATTTTTAGAAGACCGTATCATCGGGGGTATACGAATATATAGGCAATAAAAGGGCTTGTTTGAATCGGAAATACTTGTTGTTTATCATATAAAAATATTTAGTTTGGCCCGTGAAAAGCAAGCGCGCAAAATGAAAATATGTGGAATGCATTTTGACAGATTTCGCCATTTCTTTATTGTACTTCTATTTCAAGTCAAATATGCTATTCAGACAAAACGGTCGACGTTTCTGGTCTGTACCATACTGCTTTTATATATATTGAACGTAAGCTAAAACATTTCCTTAGCCAAAGCGACGTTTTAACTTTATTTTACGCGTTTCAAATAAAAGAACAATTAGACGATGAAAGATCCCTGTCGACAATGTGATGTTTTGATGACCCGATGTTAACCTGTCGCGCCGCTCGCGCGTATATTTCGCTTTTCAAACTTTTCCAAACTACCTTACTGCCGTCACTTTAGGGCAAATATTAAAATTTTAAACGTTAAAGTATGTGAATTCGAGTAAAAAGAAACCTTGAATAAATATGCCATTAAGTCACATTTCGATAAAGGAATTCAGAGGGATAGATGTTATCAGAGAACTCCTCATGCAAATGAAAACGTCTGCGCGATGCTTTTGTGTTTCTATATAAACCTTAACCGCTGGCACGTAAATAGCATGTTTTTGCAGTCCACCTGCTACAACACATTTGCCAATGAAGCTTGGCTTTGATATTTGTTTGTTAAAATTTTTGAAAATATAATGCAATCAGGCCATTCACACTGACTTGCCGGCGAACTCATTCCGCGATCGGAACAGACACTCTAAAACCAGACTTAGAAAATCATTCCACTGTTCAGACATACAGTGATTTACTTACCTGCAATGTTTGAATCATTTTCTGGTCCCTCAGAAAGCAATCCTTAGCTGAAATTTCGTACAATGGTAACATCGGACAAAAATGATCAATACCGGCCAAAAGCGAGTTGCATGTTGCGTGACAACTGAAATGTGATACAGTAGCGCGGGAGGGAAATGGCCAGGAAATGACTCAGACTGTCAATATTTGCTTTTCATATGACAGCTTTTCTTTCTTTCTTTCGTTCGTTCCT
This sequence comes from Siderastrea radians, assembly GCA_964017195.1. Lineage (NCBI taxonomy): Eukaryota > Metazoa > Cnidaria > Anthozoa > Scleractinia > Rhizangiidae > Siderastrea > Siderastrea radians. The sequence continues at coordinate 3,722,251 of OZ024899.1, read as the reverse complement.
TCTTTAATAAAAAAAACCTTTCAGGTTATACTCGATGAATTAAAACAAGAATCATGATAGTTTCATTATTTATTCATGATGTTAAGTCAAAAAAAGTCTATCCTGTGCGAATTTTGGGGATACTTTTTATGGGGCCAGTAATTCGGAAGGTGCGGTGTTAAAATAAAGCCTTGTCAGTCAAACTGAACGAAATAATCGGAAAACCAACAAAACACAACAGTTTCGAAACTTCCAGACCGTATTTCGCAATACCTTTTGAAAGTAACATTTTGTTCGGAGAGCGTGTAGTATGTAAACTCACAATGGCAACTTGCAGTTTTTCGTCCCTATTTCACCTCACTTCCCCGTGCGGAGCGAGGTCAAAAGATCCACAAGATTTTCAATGTGGTACGCTTAGAGAATGCAATAAGGACGTTCACCCACACCTGAAGTCATTAAAAATTGGTCCGGATGAAGCAATTTCTGACGAAATGGCGTTATTACTGGCAAGGGCAGGTACGGTTTCTCCTTTGACTGTTAAAAAATTGAATTAATTGGTTTGTACTAATTGGTTATTATTTCCAGGGATATTTACTGCTGAAAGTTCACACTCGGAGATGACTATATGCCCTCACCACCGTGAAAAGTATGGCCTTCGCTGGAGAAGTGGAAAGGTGCGATGCTCCGTCCCCACTGAAGTGGCAGGGCATAAATCGCCAACAACGAAGGGAGATTGCGGAATGAACAGTGCAGAATCGTCGTTCATTTCAATCACAGTGGGCAAACTTCATCCTGTGGGAACTCGTAAGTTACATCTTAAAGTCAATGCCGTGAGAACGGCAAACTGATACTCAGTGTCCTTCGAGGTATGACTGAAGGTGCTTCATTGAAATATGACTACATTTTGGTAGTAAAGGAGACTATGACGTCGTTAGTTTTGGAAAAGAAGAAGAGCGAACCTGTACGTTAGTTAAAGAGGAACGGATACTAGGAAAGCTCTAAAAACGGGAGGAAGGGTTGGGGAGGAAAGGAAGATCATGGCGCGCGAGCGTGGAGGGAGCGCGAACGCGACAAGATGGCGGGAAGAATTTTCCCGCCTCTCCCCAGGTCTCTGTATCAAACGATAACCAAACCAACGCCCTCAAATAAACCGGCGTTTCCCGACGATCCATCATACATACATTACATAAACTTTATTTAAACATTCTTTATTTAAACATTCGGATGTTTAGAGTAGCAATTGCTGTTATGATCTCCGAATGAATCATAGATCGCCGTTGCGAAACGGCCGAATTCCGTCGTGAAGAAATTGGCTAAAGAAGTTTAAAAAGACTGTTTTGAATCTCTCTTTTTTACTATGTATAAGGCTAATTGAATTGCACAATAATTTCGTTTTTTTTGTCGTTGCTTTTTAGCAATTTGCAAGCGATGTAGAGATCATTTGCAGGAGCTAGTAAAACACGCTCCACCAGTCAGCCAAGAAAGTCTTTCAGCGGACGTCTCTGCTACACTGTCTCCTGAAGAGGAAAAAGAGAGCTCAAAAAGCAGTGACGAAGCAACACAGGTTGGTTCCGTAAAACAGAAAGCCGGACAAAAAGTCAGGTTAGTAAGGTTTCCCCTTTAGATAATATTTTGTACCATTGTAAGGTTTTCTGTCTAGCTAGGTGCGTACATTTTCGATTGCTAAGAAGTTCTTCAGGAACCTGAAAAATTCTTGGTGTGGACTATGCACGCACTCCCTTGGCCGTAGTATTTCCGATACTATTTTAGGGGTGTTTCAGATTTCTGCGGTAAATGTTGATCGTTGCGCCAAAAGTCTAAACTACCAAGACGGTATAATATGAGGATAAATTTGAGGCTTGCATAAGACAAAAGAAAATCAAACTTTACGTACCCCCTCTGTATTTACGTTTGCTAAACTGACCCGCCAATTTTTCCATATCTTTAATACGTCGTCTACAACAAATTAGCTCTATTTTGAATACCAGTAACGATCGAGTCACTTACGAGCTAGTGGCTGCATGGCTGATAGCTCGCTTCCTGTATGTAAATTTACGTTTACGTTTTTGATTTCTCACAGGAGAGTGACAAAAGTACAGCATCAGGAGGATTAGCTGGTAAAATGGAACGTCTTCAGATTCACGAAGAAAGTTTCGTCCCATCCCCTGAGACAATGAGCACGGCATCTTCCTCTTTGGAAAATGGAATGACTGGTTTCGAGCTTCAACGGTCCAAACTCAATGCTTTTCTTGAGGAATGCCAAATCCAAGCACTTGGAAAGCCTTGGCTAGAGTGGGCCGAAGCTAGCGAAAGAACGCGCCAAAGATACGTGCACAGAGCATCGGAGATAATTTCATCCGTTCTCAAAGTGGTTATCCCGATGACCCTGGTTCTCTGTGGACTGAACTACAGGCTTCCACAACAATTAGTAAAATGTTGGGTGACGAGGCAGTTTGCCATCCATCTGATAGAAGTTATCTTGAGGCTTTGGCAGAAGCATACAAGAACGCGAAAGCATGGGACACGCGAAGGCAGGTTTTATCTGTTATGGCAGGTATCGCAAGCTACAAAGCAATATCAGTCCACATTCCCGGGATAACGCCAGATCGTTACACCATGGCCAACTTGCATCGTCTCCAACATGGTAGAGCAGTATGTGTTCCAAGTAAAGAGGCCCCGAGGTTACGAGTTGATAGGCGGCAGTTAGACCACTTTTTGAGTTTCATTACAAGTCCTCATTTGGTGCAGGACCTTCCGTTTGGTGAAAAGAATCTTATGCTGTCAAATGGTCAGAGCATTGCGGTTCCTAACGTAATACGGACCTTGATTCCACAGCGAATCGTTAGGCAATACAAGCAGTACTGTTCGGACACTAGTTTCACACCATTCAGTGAGAGCACAATGACGAGGATTCTTTCAGAGTGCAGCGCCTCCGTACGCAAGTCCCTTCAAGGCCTCGACTACTTTGCTGCAGAGGGAGCACGCGCTTTCGACGACTTGTCTACTGTTCTAAAAGAAGCTTTGGAAAAGGGAACAAGCAAGGAGAGAGTAAAAGGCCTACAGGAGGCGCTAAAGGCCGGAAAGCTATATCTTAAGTGTCATTGCCTGAGAAAGTGTTCCAGAGGTTGGAAATGGGGGTCAACCGATTTCGATGAAATTTGCTGCAGAAGTTAGCCTTGATGAGATATTCCAAAAGCCAATTTGGTTTTGTTTTCTAACTTTTGGTTGAAAAGTTTCAGGGGGGTCCTATCTGGGGCCTTCAATTCACTGAAAATCTTGTTTTTTAAGGAGTAGGTTTAGAGTTCAATAAAAACAAAACTAAAAATCCTTTGGACTCATTAATGGTATGGTGTGTTTCTACTATAAATACTCTTTCAGTTCATATGTAGGGATTTGGCATAGAGGGATCTGGCAGTCTGGGGTCTGGCACTAGTTTTGGCCAGATTTTGAAGTGAAAACCTGTACCCAAATTTGCCAAAGTTCACACCTTTATATTTTTTAACTGCCAAACTAGCTAAAATTGATTCTTCTATCAGGAGTTACCCCAACGTAAGTAGAATCCAAATCAATTGAGAAAATTTGGCCCATTTATTTTTTAGGGGCTTTTAAGACCCATTTGCAGTCACACCCTCACATAACTCACATATTGTCAAAAGTAATAATTTAACAGCCATCATAGCTTTATTTGTGTTTAAACACTTCAACTTGATTTGGTCAGGCCTACTTTATTTATAAAATCTGTGAGAAACAGTAACTTTGCTTTTAAACTCTACTTGAGACTGTTAAACTGCCGCAGAACTACAAAATCAGTACAAGGAACCAATCTATTTTCGCTTTATTTGAAAGGTAAATATACAATACTATAAAGCTAGTTTGCACTCAAACAACTTAGTAGATGGACTGTTACACTTAGTTATACTGACAATTCTTCCAAACATAGCCTGGCTTTACTTACCTAGCTTTTTTAAAGGTCCTTGGCTTGTCCTAGGGGAAAGTAATTTCTCCAAGGTATTCCAAAAAAACCCATGTATTTCTCGAAATCGTGCGAATAAAACCATCCTGTCGTCAAATCACATTGCCTG